>JAGDQP010000843.1:45478-65308 GCA_022664845.1 Lepisma saccharinum
GTTGACCCAGCATCGTGAGGACAATTGGGGAGCTGCTGTGAATAAAAGACAGTGGCGATCACAGTGAGAGCTTCGGCTCTCCTCTCCCAACCCGTCTGGTCAGCGTGGGAGCAGTAGACCAACTCCTCCCTTCGGGGAGAGGCCTCATCCACTAGTGGATTGAATATGGCTCTGATTTATATATATATATATATATATACTTTCATATCGTATCGATCTCAATAGGTATATTTTTCTTCGAAATCTACCTAAAAATAAGTATGCTTGTAAAATTAAAGGAATTACTCTACATAACAAAACGTTAAAACATTAATTTTGAGCAGATGCGGGATATGGTTGTGAATAATCTCCCCGCTATTAATATCCCCACTGGTCGCTAAATTGCTCGAAATAAAAGACCATAGAGTAATTACCATGTCGGAAACTAGAAACAGATATCAGGTTACTTCTAATAAAAGAAACCGTGTGCATAACTATGATACACTTCCCTACGGGTATAAAAGAAAACGAATAGAATAAATAAGGTATCATGGTGGTGTATATTTCGCTGGTATATATATATATCGAGAGAGAGAGAGAGAAATGCATAAGCAAATTTTAAATCATTACAATTAATTTAGCAAAACTGAAATATGCGTCGGTCTTGCGTGTGATGATGGTGATGCGGGGGAATGTTCTTTAGTTGTTAGTTTACGTAATTACTACGCACATATATACTTCAATTAAGGAGTGGTATAATTTTCTATATATTGACAGCTATTTTAATTCAACTACAGCAACCGCGCTGCCCACAGATTTTTCTCCTAGTCCAAATTACGATGTATTATTATCAGATAAGCTTAGAGGTTTTGTGGTGGAGTATATTTCGCTGGTATATATATATATATATATATATATATATATATATATATATATATATATGTATATATATATATATATATAGCCAGTGTTTTATCCCTTCATCAGATGATGACAATAATGATCAGGTAAATTTTAGTGTTTAAACGCGGAGAAAACTTCACCTTTACCTGCCGCTTATTCATCAGGCCATATTTACATGTGAAGATGCTAGAGAATATGCTGAAAAGTGTTTAAAACAAATTCCTGAATTTACTACTACTACCACATCTAATCGAATTGCACGGGAAGTATTGACATTTGTAAATCGTAATAATAATAATATTTTATTATATTCCTAACTCGTTCTGTCGTATATTAGAATTTGGAGTGGCAGACGCCTTTTACTTGTATGATCACAGGGTCTACAGCTGCGGGAAAAGCTACTTTGTAAAAACATTTATCCGTCACTACAGTAATTTATTTAAAAATATAGTATGGTGTTATGGCGAGTGGCAGCCTTTATACGAGATTTTATCTTCGTGCAGCTTCAAAAAGGGTTTACTCTGTATAGATGATTTTTCAAGGGACACAGATGATCTTATTATAATTGACGATTTAATGCGTGTGATGACCAGATTGTAGACTCCTTTACTAAAGGGAGTCATCACCGTAATTTAAGTGTCATGTTTATTACTCAGAATGTTTACTCATGTTTATTCCACCAGGCCAGAGGTATTCAAGATATTTCTTAGAACAGTCACTATATGGTATGGCTTAAAAACCCTAGAGATCGGGCTCAAATTAATTATCTTGCCCGTCAGCTGTATCCTAATTTTACAAAATATATACAAGAGGCCTACAATGACAACCCGAAATGCTTATGGTTATCTACTATTTGATTTGAAAGAAAATACCGTTGATGATCTGCGGGTTCGAACAAATGTGGATTTTCCCACAGATTCTTTTAATTATGTTTATGTACCGGTAAAAATAATAAGCTATATATTTTAACAGGTATTTTAGTATAATAGTCATTAGTGTGGAAAACAGAAAAAATGAATAATAAGCAGAGTGCCCACTTACTAAGACTTTTAGCAACAGCAAAACCTAAAGTGCTCAAGGCATTATTACAAAATGCAGATTCCGAATGAATTCGCTCTATGAATGTTCCAAAACGTATTACAAGGAAAGGTTCTCTTAAATAAAAAAGATAAAAATAGATTGCGGGAATATAATAATCAGCTTAGGTATTTGGTAAAGAAAGGATCGATGCTGTAACAAAAGAAAAACGAATAATTGTACAAAAAGTTGGTTTTCTCAGCATTGCTTGTGCCTATTCTAGGTGGGTTGCTGTCTAGTCTGTTTAAATAACCATGAAGCATGCGAAATAAACTTATATCAATCTCGCCAGGAAAATTACATCATTACCAAACTATTTCTAATCTCGATGATGATATGAAACACATTTTAAGTAATAAGAGTATGAGTGTGGAAGAGAAATGGGTACAGTTCACAGAGTATTACAAAAATATTAACATGTTGTTCAAAACCACCCGCCCGCAATAATTACGAAGAATCATGAGGTGGAGGAGGAGAGCGGTGATGATGATGTAATAATAACTACTCTCCCCGAAGTCTGTCTGAGTAAAGCCAGAGCTTTATTACTCAAATTAAAACAAATCCAAAATATTCATTGGGATGCAGGTGGTAACATTAATATATATGGTAAATTAATCCCCGGTGCTAATATAGTCGATTTAATATCTGATTTTGTTAGGTGTCGTAAGAAAAATATTCCACCCACAGGCTGGGAACCCGTCGCTATACTATTAGCAAAATCAAATATACCCTTAGAATATACAGATAACCCTGAACGTATAGAGTGTATTCAAAACCTGGCGGCTGGTCCAAAAGCAGAGGAAGAAGAGGAGGAGGAGGCCGGGCCATGACGTGAACGTAAAGCTGTAACTTGGCTCAACTATAAACGATGAAGAAGTTGGCTAATAATTATTATAACCCTGCTCATCCTGCAGCATTTTCATCGGCTCCAGCATTATGGAAAACTGGTGAAAATATAAAAGCGTTTAAGAAAATATTTGCATCTACCCCTCGTAGACACATACGACTACAAACAGAAAAAGGCACAGAGTTTCTAAATAAAACATTTCAAAACTTCCTCAAAAAACATAATATTCCTTTTTCACAACCAAAAACCCCGATATAAAGTCAAACCTCGTAGAACATCTAAATCGCAGCTTGAAGTAGAGAATGTGGAAATATTTTACAGGGAAGAAGATTTTACGCTACATAAATGTGCTCCCCCAACTAGTTCACGGATATAATTCTAGGCCACACGCAGCCCATAAATTACCACCCGCTCATGTGAACCAAGATACGTTTCAACAAGTGTGGAATAGACTAGTGGAACCCCCCTTCCTAGTGCTAGTGTTAAGACGAAAAATATAAAGGTGATACTGTGCGAATTACTAAGGCAAAACGCCATTTTGCAAAAGGCTACGAAGAAAATTGGACTCTGGAAACATTTAAAATAAAACACATACAGTATAAGGAAAAGAAAGTGGTTTATGTATTAGAGGATTTAAATGGTGATGTAATTGATGGTACATTTTATGAAGAAGAAATACAAGCGGTGCCACTAACCAAAGTTTACGAAACAGACGAAATTTTAGAAGCTAAAGGTAAACGTTTACTTGTTCGCTGGCGGGATTATCCTGATTCATTTAATTCATGGATTCCAGTTTCCTATTTAAAGAACGGTTAGCAACATTTAAAAGACAGGGGCAATTGAAAGTTCCACCACATTAACTTGCAGAGTGTGGTTTTTATTTTGTTAGATTACTTGATATTGTAACGTGTGCACATTTTGTAATTTAGAATTAGGTAATTGGAGATCTTATAATATTCTCTTGAAAGAGCATAAACGTTGGAGTCTGTACTACATGCTGTTAAGAGGCAGCGTAGATGTGTGTGGTTATAAAATGGAAATAAGATCTTTTTCTATGCCTGAAAAAGGATGGTAATAATAATAATACAATTTTGTAAACTAGTATTATATTTGTGTATATAGCAAAAAATAATATTGAATCATCCTTATCTTCAATATTATGCCCATCAAGCAGGTAGTGGTGATAATCTATATAGAGGTGCATCATACCAAGAAGGTTATGGTATTGGTAGTTCTCTAGGTAGTTTATTCCGTAATGTATTTCCATTATTAAAACAAGGTGCAAAAACTATTGGTAAAGAACTGTTACGTACTGGAATTAATGCGGCCGGAGACGTACTAGATTGTAATAGACCTGTTGAAGAAGCTTTAAAATCACGTTTGCAGGAAGCAAAACTAATTTAAAAAATAAAGCTCAAAATAAAATAAATCAAGTGTTGGTAGGACGATCGGTGAAGAAAACAAGAGTTCGCTTTGCGACAAAACGTAAAAATAATCAAACAGGTGGTGGGGTGGTGTAAAGAAAAAGAATTTACAATTAAAAGTTAATGCTTCGGTAAAACGCATTGAGGTCAGTAGAGTAAGAAAAGATGGAAAGAGTGTAGAAGAAGTACGCCTATCAAGCGAATTAGCCAAAATAATAGGTGTTGATCATATTCAGCAAGATAATATTGTACTCGTCCATCTTGCTCGTTATCCGCCTGATTTACAGAAATCGTTACCCACACACATATATATTTACAGTGACATTGTAGAACCTTAACTGGTAGGAGATACTGTTCAATCAAGAGAAATTTCTGTTGAGTGGTATACAGTTGCGTATTAAGCTGATTCCGGCCAAACCCGTATTTTGTCTAATGGGTGAGGCTGCAGCTGAGGGCTGAGTTATAATTACAGGTGCAACATTGCTTGTAAAGAAGGTTGATGTGTCGCCCACGGTGAAAATAGCACAAGTATTACAAACTCCTAAATTTAGAGAAAAATATCCTATAACAAAGGTGCAGGTGAAGACAAAAACTTTACCTCAAGGTATTATGGATACTACACTTCCAGATATGTTTTCTGGAATAGTGCATAAACGTATAATTATTGAGTTTGTAACTAATTCAGCTTTTAACGGCACATATCACAAATCCGTTCAATTTTAAGCATTTCAGTATGTCATTCTTTACACTGTATTTTGACGGAACTCCCATCCCATCTAAACCACTACAGCCAGATTTTGATAAGCTATATGTTCAGGCGTATTGTACGCTATTTCCAGATTCTTGTATTTACTATTCTAATCAAGATAATGATATTTCACTTGCCGAATATCCTAATTGTTATACTCTAGTGGTGTTTAATTTAACGCCTGATTCTAGTGCCAGTGCAGCATTTCATACTAGCCCAAAATGACAGGGAAGTGTACGATTAGAAGTTCGTTTTAACCAAGCACTCCTGTAACAGCAGTTATTTATGGTGAATTCTCCTCTGAACTGGAAATTGATTTCCAACGAAAAATATATATTGATTAAAGAAAAATGTTGAATACCCTTGAACTCTAAGAGGCATTACAGCAGAATTTGCCCAAAGGTCATTTTATAGGTTTATATGCTGCAGATCAATTACCTCGCTTTATTCATACACTGTCTGCAGCGCTAAATATAAATACCGATCCTAGTAATAAACCCGGCGAGCACTGGGTTACCGTTTATATATGTAATACGGGTCATGGTGAAGATATGGACAGCTACGGGCTTCCACCATGTACCCCATATCATAAAACGCAAGTGATTTATTTTATACATGGAATAATGGACGCATTCAAGGTGATTTATCTCAATTCTGTGGACACTACTGTTTTCTCTATTTAGCATGTCATGCATCTGGCTATTCGCTACAGTACTTCTTAAATAAATTCTCAACCGCCAACACTAACGTTAGCGATATTATGCTTTATTCGTTTATGCGAATGGTCCCTAGTGGGAGATTAAGTTCTCCATAAACCATATGCGTGTTTGTTCTGTTACAGTGTAATAGTGTTTTATTTAAATTAAGGTGAATGTAGTCTTTTATGTATAATAAAACAGTATTTTTTTTTAAAAAAAAAGGTGTTGTTTGTTCTTGAACTCCATCTCCCTGTATGTTTCTGCTTTGAAATTTCACCTACGCACAAATGGCACGATCCGTGTCTGTGTCTCAATTAATATTCTAACCACGAGGGGTGAGGGCAGTAGCCGTGAGGGAAAGAAGTCATTATTATTCACCATACTCACATACAATACAGCTATTTTGCTTAATAATAAATAACACACACACACTCATAGTCTGTCATCTTTGTCGCTTTAATTTTTGCGTTTCGAAAGTAAAGTCATTGTTTGAGTCGTTGTCCTTTCTCGACGAGTAATAAACAGCTATATGTTCGCAGTTTAATTGGTACTGTGTTAAATAGGGGCTGGGAAAATGTGTATGTAATTGGTGCTGTGCTAGGTTAAATAGCATATATTCCTGTGTATCTGGGCTAATTTCTGTGTTCGTAGTCGTAGTTGTAATCTCTGCTATGTTAAGTAGTGAATGAAAAAAACATCGTACCCTCTGCTATCGTGCACTGGTATAATCTCTGCTATATTAAATAGGGAATAGCTCATAGCCTTTCGTGCATTGGTGTACTAGCATATATTCGTGTGTAATCTCTATGTTAAATAAGGGTTGTAAAAAGAGCTTCGTATCCTATCGTGCACTATGTGGTCTATTATGGGGGCTATTCGCTATGTTAAATATGGTTGGAAAGGGTTCGTAACCTTTTATGCTATGTTAGGTTAAATTCTACTGTAATCTCTGCTATCGTGCACTGGTGTACTATGTGGGGTTTATTATGTGGGTTAGGTAATCGATGCTATGATCAATTGGGCTGGAAAAAGGTTCGTAACCACAACAAATGCGACTCGGCGGCTTTCGTTGGAGGGCGTCCATGTTATTTGGGTTAGGTTATTCCCTGTGTTGGAAACTCTGCTAGAGGATGTGCTATGTTAAAGAAGGCTTCGTAGCACTGCTGTACTATGTGAGGTTAAATCTCTGCTATGTTAAGTAGGGGCTGTACCGTAGCCTCTGTAGTGTTTTCTTCGGGTTGAAAAAGAGCTTCGTAGCCTTTTATGAAATTGTAACTACAAAACGCGACACTGTGCCCGGAATGTAGAGTACGTTCTTCAGCAACCACGACAAATGCGACACGGCGGCTGGAAAATAGACTCCCGAGTATAGGGTATAGCCTACTATGACCTCCTATGCCCGGTTATGTAGGTTAGCTCGAGTGTGGCATTCAGGGTTTTATAATATGGCTCGTAGCCTTTTATGAAATAGATTAAATTAAAAACTCGTTCAAGTGACAACGTCCTACTCACAGTCTAAAGCAACTGTTCTGAAAAGATGTACATCAGGGCGCCAGGATATAATATCCGGGGTGATACATTTTATTTGAAAAACTTGGGGGCTAATTAATAACACACACACACACATATATATATATATATAATTGAGCTCCTCCCACACAGCACAATCACGTTAAATAAACGTTTATTCAACTTTCTCTTAAATGTTTAATAAACGTTGCATTTACGTTAATTCCACGTTTATACAACTATCGGATTAGTATTCTAAGAAATGTTAATTCAACGTTGAATCTGACGTTTAATAAACGTTTTAAAGACGTTCAAGTAAACCTTTTCCGCAACTTATTTTGGCATTGACGTTGATTCAACGTAACAAAACGTTAAATAAACGTCTATTCAACGTTTAGAAAGAAGCAGAATTCAACCTTCAAGACGAATTTCGTACCTTTCCCAAAAATCCCTACTTACAACGAATATTTGAATCTGTGAAGATGAACAGAATAATATAAGTTTTCCAGACCGAACCCTAGTACTTCAATGTTCAGTACGATACAATTTTAGGGTTAACTCCAGGAAAAATCCTTTGATTATAGGATTATATAGCCTCGAATGAACCCTAATTTTGTAATTTCAATTAAAGCATATCGTACTGAACACTGAAGTTCTAGGCTTCGGTCTGGAAAACTTACATTATTCTGTTCAACTGCACAGATTTAAATATTCGTTATAAGTAGGGATTTGGGGGGAAAGGTACGAAATTTGTCCTGAAAGTTAAATTTTGCTTCTCCTCAAACGCGACAATCCAACAATCCCGGTTTGATTCCCGGTGAGAGAAGTTGAAACAATTTTACCTAGGGCGTAAATCCCAGAGGTCGACCTAGGTAAACCCGTCTCTGAAAATATTATATAATATCTAATGAAGTTTAAGCATAAAACTATAACTGAAAAATTTCTGTAGGTTAGGAAAACTCACAAACGTTCAACGTTGAATCAACGTTGTGCTTTACACTATTTTAAAAGGTTTAAAAGCACAATTTAATTAAAGGTTTAATAAACGTTTAATACTGGTCATTCCTTAAACGTTTATTTAATTACGTTGATAAAATATAATTCAACGTTTTTAAAACGTTAATTCAACATTGTGTGCTGTGTGGGCTGCGTAGCCTAGTCGGTAGCGCGCTCGACTTCATTGCGAGCTGCCAAGAGTTCGATTCCCGGTTGGGGCTAAAAAAAATCGGTGTTCACCCAGCATCCAGAAAACAATTGGGGGGCTGCTGTGAATAAAATACAGTGGCGATCACAGTGAGAGATTCGGATATCCTCTCCCAACCCGTCTGGTGAGCCTGGGAGCGATAGACCAACTCTTTCCTTTGGGGAGAGGCCTCATCCACTAGTGGATTGAATATGACTGTGATTTATTATTATTATATATAATATATATATAAATATATATCCGCGAATAGCCTTCTTCCTTAACCACTACGACAATCGAAAAAGTGAAAGATCGTGGCATTGTTGAGAATGCGGTGGCTCAGTGGTAGAGAACGCTCATCCCTGGTTCTATCCCAACACGCGCCATGTGGGTTTTGTGTAGGACATGGACAACCACAATGTTGTTTCTCGGAGCATACCGGTTTCCCCCCATTTTCTTAATTACACCAATTCACTCATCATCATCCAACAAGCCTGAGCCAAACTCACCTTGTTCTTGAAGATCTTAAATTAAAATCGCGACATTGTTCCACACTATCTTAAGGCCTTTGCAGACAATCAAATAATTCTTGAACAAGTTCTTGTTTAAGACGTTTTAACAATGATTTTAACAATTGTGCCATAAACTCTCGAACCCAAAATGTTTTGTCAACAAAATTCTATATAAAACTACGCTCATTTTTCTTTGACATATAACAAGACATTTTACTGAAAAAGTTAGATGGTGTACTAGTTCGTCAATTGATTTCTGGAATTTGATCCAAGATTTATTTGATCGTGCGCGGAGACCTTTAGACCTTGCCAAACAATCTCTCTTGCGTTTTTCTTTAAGAATGCTTCACATATGAAAATAGGGTGCTGGGCGTAGTAATTTGTTGATCTTAAAGGAAATGTTCAAATATGTTCATTCAAATTTTCCGTGAAAGTTCCCATCAACTTCCGAGCTGTATTGAAGTGAAACAGTAATTTTTTTTAATAGCTTAACTGGACTAAATTCAAAGCAAACTAAAATAATACATAACTGTGACAAGATTCCTCAGCGAGTCAGTCATATGTTACTATGGCTCAGGCCGGATTGATGATGATGGGATGTTTGGTAAAATAATCAAATTGAGAGAAACTGAAGCACCCCGAAAATCCCATTCAAACGGAGTTTGTCTTCCAAAAAGCTCTCATGGCATAAGCTGGGATCGATCCGAGGACCCGAAGCACGAGAGGTAAGCGCTTTCCCACTTTTTTTAAACCATTTTTTTATTGATAGATCAATATCAAAAATTACAAAAAATGAAAGAGTGATATACTAAAGAACTACAAAAAATGAACATATCCAAAAGATTACAAAACTTAAACTCAGGTAACTATACTCTACATACACATAAATAAACGTTCAATATAACGCTTTGTAAAGGAAGCAAAGCCAGGCACTTTCTGTTCGAGACTCAATTGCTGATATTTGTGTAATAAATAGTCAACATACCAACGGGCATCAATCATTTCAGTTTCAAATTTTAAAACATATAAAGTCTGAGCGATGAACCACATCGTAAATTTTTGTTTCGATTTTGGAAACATTCTGTAGGATGGATCTTGAAATATTTTTTCACAAGTTAAGTCTGTCACACTGATTCGCAAGATACGACCCAATATAGTAAGAATTTTTTTTCCAAATGTCTTCCTTATCATTACATTCAATTAGTTTATGTGTATACGTTTTTTTTTCTTGCATTTACTACAGGCCTCATATTCTCGAATACCTTTTTTGTACAAATTGCACCCATAAGATTCCAAATGATATATTTGTATAAACATATGATGATGTAAAACTGAATCAAATTTTAAAACAGCCAAATTCTGACATAATAAAGGCCATGTGTCACTATTTGGAACATATTGTTTTTCTAACTTATTTATCTCTGTATTCAAATACTGGAGATAGAAATCTTTAACGGAATATAATTCCATTGGAATTTTACCTATAACCGCATAAGCAAAATCAAGTATGGTTGTAGTAAAATATTTCACAGGACCCCTAATGGAATTTATGTCAACCGGGGCAACATCATCAATATCCCTTAAGGCTCTTAATGTTACATCTGACGACAAATTGTCAGTATACAAGCACAATACTTGTAATAACCTCTGAGATAAGAGTGCTTTAGCTTGTAACTGGATATTTTTCAGATTAATACCTCCATCCTCCAGTTTTTTATACAATAGATAACGAGGTGTTCTAAGAATTTGTTGATACCATAAAAAGTATCCGACATATTTATGTATTTTTGCCCAAAATTTGTTGGATACAGGAAACAATTGTAACTGATAATACATCTTACTGAAGACAAAAATGTTCAAAAATCTAGCCCTATCTAGTAACGATTTAAGGCAACTCTTATATGTTAGCGTATCAATGGTAAACGTTTTTAATATCCTATTTTCTGCATTTGTGACAGTGTGAGAAAAGTCACTATACCATTCCACACCAAGTATAGTAATAGATTGTTTTACATTAAGCCGGTGTAACTTGATATCTTGTATCTTAACTTTTAGATTAAGTGCCTGTGTTTTCAGAGGATTAAGCACAATACCAGAAATATTAGCTAAAGCTTGTATAACATGAAAAATGTCGTCTATTTCTTGATCATTTCTAGCCAGAAAAGTCGAATCATCAGCGTAAAAAATACATTTTAAAGGATTTTGTATAAATGTAACACCACTGAGAACATTATACACTGCCGTGACAAATGGCTCCATGGACAAACTAAAGAATATCGGGGCCAGGCAACAGCCTTGCGTGACCCCAACATTGATTTTTATTTTAGGGATGATAACAGAATTTATAGATAATTTTAAGAAACGATTGGCATAAACCCATTTCATCATGTTTATAAACCTTAGCGGAAAATTCATAAGGGCTAGTACCTTAAATAAATAGCTATGGCTCACGGTGTCGTACGCCCTACGAAAATCAGTCTTGAGTAAAAGTAAAGGTATTGTGGCCCCTTCATGCGATGCATTAGCACGTCACGGATGTTCATGAGATGAACATAGATAGGTATAGTCCCTTTATGACCACTTTGACATGGGTGTAATAATTGAGGAATGATGTGATGGAGTCTATTAACAACGCATCTAAGGAAAGTTTTAATATCACAATTTTGTAGATGAATAAGACGACAATTGTCTACTGATGCTATGCCATTATTTTTTTTTTAACAGTACACCGATAGATGTAAAAAAATCGGTATCGCCCTTAGGGGCTTGCCAGAAAGTATTAAAAACATTCAATAAATGGACAACAATTTTCTCACTATTTTGTTTCATCCATTGACTATTAAGACCATCCTCTCCCCCCATTGACGTGTTATGTAATTGTTGTATCGCAGCCTTAATTTCATGTTCCGTAAAAGGTGCTTGCAAAAAGCCTCCATCTTCCTCTGAAAGCGTGGGTAGTGACTGTAAAGTGAAAACAGATAACACACCCACATCCCCTTTTGTCCCGTTTTGAAATAAGGATAAATACTGGTCACGAATACCGTGAAAAATGTCTTGTCCTTCAAAGATTTGGCCAGTTTCATTACGGAATTTCTTTATAAAGTTCTTTTCTTTGCGTTTACGGTCCATAAGAATATTAGCAAGATTTATAGTCTCAGATATACCACATTTACTTAATTGGTTGTGCTTAGTGAGACCCCGAACACAATCGTTAAGCAATAACTTTATCTGTCCTTGAATTTTCCTAACTTTGGGTAAAAAAACGACGTCTTGCATGGCCTTCTCATTGTATGCTTGTTAAAAATTTAACAGTTTGCTTTTGTCTTCATAATGTTTAAATGTAAAGGATTTGTAAACATTCCTGAAACGTTTTTTTTTTTTTGTTTTCTCCCAAACACGTAAAAGTGTCTGAGGTGTGCGATAATATTTATCAATCTCTAACCACACTTGATGTGTTAATATTTGAAAATTTTCATCACACAAAAAATCAGCGTTTAAACGCCATGTATATGTTTTACGCATAAATAAATGTATCCCCCACTTAAAATCCACTACTAAGGAGCAATGGTCAGAACATGCTAATTTATAGGCTTTTATAGTGCATAACCTCGGTTTCATATCTGAGCTCACTATGATATAATCGAGCTTACTCTTACATAAGTTAGTAATATACGTATACAGCATTTTGTTTGGATTCAATATTTGCCAAACTTCACATAATTGAAAAGTTTTCATAATTTGTTCAAACTCTTTACTAAAATTGTTCGGTGATGTCGAGGCCGGCCGTTCAAAGATGGAATTGAAATCTCCAACAAGCACTAAGTGGTCTCTTTTTATGGATTGGAGATAAATAGCTAAATCCAGAAACAAAATAAACTCTCTTCTGTCGACGTTCGGATCCACTATGCATATATACATTAATTATAAGTAATTCGTCATTTTTTATACAAAATATGCGTCCGTCTGGAGTTTTAAAAACTTCTTCAAAATCAATGTCATTGCGGATCGCAAAACTGCAACTTACTTTGTACTCAACATTATAATTTTTTATATAGGTAAAATTAGGAATCTGCAGATTATTGTGGCTAATCTCCTGTAACGCAATTACTTGTATGGCCAAATCTTGCACATACTTGGTAATAATACGATTAGTTTTTTCACTATACGCTTTACATATGTTAAACGTCGCGACCTTGAAATTATATAAGTTTTCTTTATTAGCCATATCGAATGATATATTGGCGCCTGAAAGTTTGAAGCTATCTAATTGTAAGCATACGATTACTACACAGAGAAATACTGCCATCTTAATTTTGTGTCCACAACCAACACCGTTTGGATACATTTTTGAATGAGATGTGATATTTATTTATTTATTATTAAGTTTCAGATACAGCTTGAGTTACCATTTTAGACAGAAACAAAATAACAATGCAACAAACTAAATAACTTCACTACAAACTAAATAACTTTACTACAAACTAAATAACATGAAATTAAATTTTAAACAGCACATAACACAGCAATTGATATAAAAAACATAACGATTATACTACACAAGAGGAATAACTCACATATTTGTATTTAGCGTTCGATGGAAAGTGTTTTCAGATCCGAAAATATCATATATCTGAACCAAGATTATTGCACATAATTACTTGCCTATGGAATAAGGAGCGCTGCAGTATACTTAGCCTAGGCGTGGCACAATGAAGGAGGTTATTATTTCTGGTTATTCGCAACGGAACACGGAAGTAAAATTTAGATATCAACTCTCCAGTTCTAAGGTTACCGTTAAGTATCTTGTATAAATACATCAAATCTGCCAGCTTGCGACGAGAAGAGGGTACGTGGAGACCAAGAACGGATAATAACTCTGGTTTGCTAAAGCTACGTACTGATGGTATTCTTCTTTTGACTATAGCAAGAAAAAAGTTCAGAACAGAATCAATAAGAGATAAATTAGAAATACTAGCCATGTTCCAAATTGGAGAGCAATATTCAGGTTTTGTAGAACATACTCAATGAATGAAGGTCCTTAATTTCTGTAAATCTATAGAGAAGACCAAGTAAGCGCATAGAACTGTTAGTTACAGAAGTCACGTGATCAGCAAATAGAAGTTTTTCGTCAAATACCACTCCAAGGTCCTTTTGAGAAGAAACTTTAGCAATAGGATTATCATCAATGATATAGGCAGATGGTATTTGATTCCTCTTTAATGAAATAGTAAGAAAATAAGATTTTGAGGGATTTATTTTCAAGTTCCACGCATCACACCAGTCCAAGAGGTCAGAGATGGAATTTTGGAGATCAGCAACATCCTGTAATGATCTGATTTCTCGAAATAATTTACAGTCGTCAGCAAAAAGAAGAATTTTGGTTTCAGATGACGAGAGATAAGATGGGAGATCGTCCATATATAGAAGGAAAAGGAGGGGGCCCAAAACACTACCTTGAGGTACACCAGAGAGAACGGGAACAAAATTAGAAGATGATCCAGAAAGAACAACACGTTGTTCGCGGTCAGTGAGATAGTCTCGCAATAATGAAAGGAAGTTACCATGGATATTGAATCGGTGAGTTAATTTATAAAGAAGAAGATTACAATCAATTCTATCGAAAGCCTTACTAAGATCTAGATAGATGACATCAAGTTGTGTGTTATTGGTCAGGCATTGGTAGCATCAGAGAGTAATAAGGACAGGTTTGTAAGGGTGGAACTACCAGGAAGAAAGCCATGTTGAGCAGAGTCTAGATAGGGTGAGACAAAATTATAAAGTCTATCTTTGATGATTCTTTCACACACCACAGATAAAATAGATAAAAGAGAAATGGGTCTGTATGAAGAGACATGGGTCTTATCTCCAGATTTCAGAATGGGTATAATATTAGCCTGTTTCCAAGAAGAAGGAAATACACCTTCGGCAAAACATCTATTTAGAATACGAGAGAAAGGGTAAGTCAATGATTCAGCAGCATTACGTAAAAAAATAGCACTAATGTTATCATAGCCGGGAGAACGATTTAGAGGTAAAGAAGAAAGCAGATATTTTACCTCATCAAATGATGTACTTAATGAAGACAGTGAATGTGAACAGATCGGTTGAACCTGAGGAGGTGGCAAAGGAGGAGATTGGACACAGAAATTGTTAGAGAAGTATTCATTCAATAGATGTACCCTCTTTTCACCAGCCGCTGTAGCCGAATCGTAAATTAACTCTGTCGGAACACGTGACTGACATCTTCTTGAGTTTATGAGGGACCAAAATCTCTTAGGATTGCTAGATATTTCAGATGTTACCTCGTTAATATAATTTTGATACTTTGCCCTAAGCAATTTCTTGGAGTAGCACCTGATCTGGGAGAAAGAGCTATAGGTATGTGCATTAGGATGCTGCTTCCAAAGCTCCCATGCAAGTTTTTTATTTTTCAAAACAGACCGCACTTCTGTATCAAACCAGAGAGGATATTTAGAGGATCGGAATTTCTTTGTAGGGAGAAAGTCTTTACAGGTAGCATGAATTACATCCGTGAACAAATCAATAGCTTCATTTACAGTTAAGTTTTCAAGTATACACCATGAGAAAAGAGAAAGAGCGCGGTTAATATCATTTCAACGAGCTTTTCTCCAGAGAGGAATATGCTGCCTTGGAGTGAAAGGAGGAGCTTTCAACTTTGTTTTTAAAATATTAATGGATAGTTCCACCTCCAAACTCTCGTGATCAGATGAAAGTAAATTTAGAGATGGAGTGATAATACATTTATCACATGTGGATAACACATAGTCCAAAATTCTTTTGCCCTTGTATTGTGCATATTGTGTTGGGAAAGTCCGAGACCATGTATAAAAGTTTCCATGAACCAAGCTTCATTACTGTCTGTGGGAACCTCAGTTTTTATACTTGACCACACCATGTATATCATACACTTAAGCAAAATGCAAAGAAAAATGAATGCAATGGTGTTCTGAGGGTAGGCACTGACACGGGGCAAGGTACTTAGAAAACAGGTCCGGACCACTACCTTCCCCTTCTCTTGTAGATAGGTGTTAGTTCTTGGATTTTCGAGTTGTTTTCTTTCTAATCAACTGAGATGTGGCACTTACCTTGGGCCGTTTAAATCGTGTACTGCGAAAAGGGCTGGAGTCAGACCCTCCCCTTTCCTCCTCCCCTGAAGATATATCTTCCTTGTGTAACTCACCGATACTCTCGTCCTCTTGATTTAGAATATTAGTGGGATGCTTGATATCTTCTTTATCAATTGGTTGATTACTCACACTTGCCACTTCATAAAAGAATTCGTCTTTAGAAACACTTACGCTACTATTAAGTACCTCATTCATAGACGATAACTGGCCATTCGCATCACAATCACTGACAATTAAACTATCTGATGAGCCGTTTTGTGCGTTACTGTCCTTCACAACACTTGCAGCAGTTCTGTCAGGCGATACAATGTCATGTACATCCTTAGTGACGGTACCCCCGGCGCGCATGGAACAGGAGCAATCAAACTTGGTTGAAGGTCACTGCTTTTGTTTTGTTGCAAGCTTTGCTGTACTGTAGGGAAATTTGTAGAGTTTATGACGAGATTTGGATCTTGCTCTTTCTCAGAACGGGTAGATGTGACAGACTGAGGAGGATTTTGTGGAATAGAATTGTCAGTCGAAAAAACCTGGACATTAAAGTTCAACATGCGAACAAATCTCGGTGGAACACGATGTAATTTCTCAAAGAAAATCTGTCTTTTACCACTGTACACGTCATAGCGTAACTGTTTGTAAAAACGGGGTTTCACGGAGGAGACCACGCCATATACTGTAAAAAATTCAGCAATGTACTTATCCGTTATTTCAAGAGGTACGGTCGTTAATATGAAACTAGGTTCCGGTGGACGTTCTAGTTCAATAGATAGTTTATATCTTGTACCATTCTCAATATAAATTACTTCACCTTGACGTTCTTGTAACATACTGTCAGCTACTTCACTATTAACACATTTTATAAATGCTTTCTTCAAGTAATGGCAGATTTCTATAGCAACAACTTCATTAGGTGCTAGACATAGGCAGTCATGTACCATATCATGTATCGAAATAATATGGGGACGATGAGGAAGATTATTAAAGTCAACTTTCAAAGTATTTTCTCGCACCACTTCATGATTCGCCATTTATATCGAAAAAAACTACTATAATGTATCGCAATAAATCAAAAGTATCTATACACAAACACTATATCGGAGACTACGCTCAGACTTCCAAAAACACACACCACTACAGCTCGCTCTTGAAACTACGAGCAAGCGGAGAGAGAACCGTTCCGCTTGGCAACCACTGACGAACGAGCCACTGAGCCAATGTGGTCCCTGTTACTATGAGGACAAGTGCAGTGTTTCTCGGAAATGAATTTCTCTTAGTTTTCAAATATTACATGATGTTTGTTTCTCTAATTATTTCGTGCATCATTAGGTCATATTATTAGAGATTCTTCCCATATTTAGTTGTTCCTCCACTTATGATCTATACTACAACAACAAAAAGCTATCACCTCGAACTCTGATTATTCCTTCTGTTTGTGGATTGTTCTTTATACCGGGTGTTTATACTATTTACTTGCTGTAAATAAATGGAGGATGGATATAAAGTATATTCTTTCCATCTGTTGTTTCTAATAAGCCAATAAGTGGATACATACCATCATATCAATAATAAGAGACGGTGGCTTAATCCTTCAAACAATAAGATTATTATACTCTTCCCTATGAATATTGTAGAAACTAATGCTAATGGCAGAAAATTCGTAAATGTATACACGTGCGAAATGTGAAGTTAAATTTTTATTCGATCACAGGTAGAATGTTCACAAAACTTTTTGTGTAATACCAAAATATTTTTTGGACAAGATTAAATTTTCTTCAACTTCAAAGCTACAAAGATGTGAATGAGATTTTTGAAAACTATGAAACGGTTTTTTCTTGTGAAGCTGATACATTTTGTAAAGCAAAAATTTTTATAGACGAAACATCTTTGTTGAAGTAAAAACAAAACAGAAAACGAATTTTTTTGAAAACGTTTTGCTGTGAACCTTTTTTGTGAAAACAAAAATTGAGTTTTTCTTGTAAAATGAAAACAAAAATGGAACTCAAAACTTTTTGTTCTCTATTTCATGAATGTTTTAATAGTTGCAAAGTTTCAAGCAAGAAGTTGTTCGTTAGTTACCTACAAAAATATAATGACTTGCACTCTGTTAGATAGAGTATAAGATTTTGTAGAACACTGTTTCATATCAGGAAAAAAATGCCAATCAGAATACTTTGTATGAGTTGACTTTTTTTATTGTAACACATTTTACATATCCATAAAAATATGTAAATCAAAATAGTTTGTATCACGACTTTATTTTTTCTATTGTTTTATGTACTACTTGTCTTCAACCACAATATTTTCTACCACTTGACTTTTTATTACTGCAGTTTGTATCACTTGTCTTGAAAACGTTTAAGGAAAAAGCTGTTCAATAGTTTGAATCGAATGTGTGTAAACAATATATTTTCTATCACTTGAAATGTTCTAGTCACAAAACTGTATATATCTTACTTATGCTCAATAAAACGTTCCTTGTTAGTATGAAATCGTTTCGACTACCTCACAGACAACACCCAAAGCAACCATGTAACCAGTCTTTCGTCCAGAGAAGCACATAGAGTTTGTCCAAGTATTCAACATTTGTAATCATTTACTTATATGTTTTCAAAAAATTCTGCAGTATGTGTTCACTATCTTCGTGTATATAAGTTTCTCGTAGATTTCATTGCTTATACCATAATACGATAAGCTATCCAGCACGTCCTATTTCATGGATTCCATGGACATGTGAATGCAATCATTGGACCCTGACTCGAACGGTATATGAGTAAAACAGGCATTGCAGATGAGTGTTTTCCACTGTTATACTATATAATGTACAATCAGGACTCACTTGGATACTCGAACAATCACAGATCGCCATCGTTGTAGTAACTAGATTCAAGGCTGTTCGTGCCAGCATTTTATTAACTTTCCTGACCAATCAGAATAAATATAAATTGACGAAATAGCGATGTACTGCACCGGTTATAATGCTTGTCGACACCATAAGAAAGCGAAAAAGGAACTGGTAGGGGATTGTTTGAGAATAAATTGTCTTTGGGATGTGATAGAGGATATGGTAGAAGGTAAAAGAGGGAAAGGCAGAAGAATGCAGTTAATGAATGATATAATTATCTCACTTATGATGTGACGATGGTATTTAATATCAGTTGGGTCTTCGTCCGCAGTTGTGCTCGAGAAAAAGATTACAGGAAAACTATCATAAATTAATTTATACATGCATAGGCAATTAGTAAAGAGATTCCAGGTTCTGTTAGAATAAGTTACGTTTTTCTGGATTTGATTTTGCTGTTGTTTCTTTAGGTAAATATACATACAATACTTCTATTAATAAGGTTCGGTTAGACTCCCATAGCACTTAAATTTCCAGTAAAAATCAATGTTTACGACCTGGAAACGCGTGTTTTTAATTAAGTACGTACTTTGTTTCGTTGGCGCACAGAGGGCGTTGTTCGCTAACGAGTTTTATATGTGCCCTTATACTATGATGTTTTCCACCTTCACACACTCACTTGTCAAAAATAAAGAAAAGCACAGGCTTTACTTGCTACAACGTTCAATCACGATCATCACACTTCTGCGAACAAAACCCACATTTTGGCTATTGTACTTAAGAAAATACTAGTTTGGGCCCAAATGTACCATTCCTCGGTTTCTACAGCAAGTTAATCTGGTTACACTCGCTATCACATGTTTTTGTAATCTATTTGAGGAAGTACTTCCATTAATGTTTCTACTTTCGGTTAAAACTATACACTGAAAAATCACGTATCATTCATAATATATTGTATTAAGTCCT
>JAGDQP010000843.1:65708-116206 GCA_022664845.1 Lepisma saccharinum
ATTGAGGAATTTTACTTTTTAAAATATTTAAATAATAACATGTAAGTTAATTATAGAATACAAATTTCGATGTATCTTACCTTATTTTGAACGATTGTAGTTACTTATATTCGGATGAACTGAAAGTTCTACTCGTCTCTTGAATGTCGATAAATATATTTTTTCTTTCCTTATTTTTTAAAATCTAAATTAAGACCATTAAGACTTCCCACTTCAAAAAATGTGGCCGAGTCAGACATATATATAATACCAGTAGTCACTCATTTCAAGGAGGAAAATAAGTGGCTATGTTATGTAATAGTCTGCATCAAGAAAGCTAGAACGGAAGGTGAACAAACTACTTAAATTAAAAAGGCACGATTCTTGCTTTTCTATCAGTGGCAGTACAGGAACATTCTGATTTTCATCCCGGAATTATAGCTGATTTACAAGAGAAAATGCAATGTACAAGGAAAATTAATACTGTACAAATACGTGACGCTCGAAAATAGAAATAAAGGTATTTTTTTCAATTTTGGATTCTTCCCTGTTTTCACAAAATTCTCGCATTTTCCCCAACATGGCCAATTTCCCGATCGCCGGACACCCTGATATTCTTTCTAGTTCCTTTTTTAAAAATAAATACTGAGTTAAATTATTTGACTTATATTTGCCAGCAAAATCTCAGAAGTTTTGCATCACACCAGTTGGAAACCACTGCTCTACACTTTATTCAGGCTCTACGCAAATTCTAAATTTGATTTTCCAGATTCCCTAATTATTTTCCAGTTAATGATTATATATCTATATATATATATATATATAGGAATAGGCAATATAATAGGTTAAATATTAGACAGGAAAGGAATTATACTTACGCAGTGTCCTAAGAAAAGACTAACTTTCTAAATTGTTTAGATATGGCCTTTGTTTTTCTTCCATTTCTGATTCTTCGCTTGTATCTCTCTTGCTCTTCTCTTCCTTTTTTTTCGTTTATTGTCCATTTTCTTCTTTTTCTTGCAATGAAGCTTCATATCTACTGCGAGCACTTTGAATCACGTCCTTGTCTATATTCAGATTCAACACCCCCACCTCTAGCGTTTACCATAGACCTGACAAGTTTTCAACTAATACTTGCTTGTTTACTGAAAATCCACTTACAACAGATCAGCATAATCAGTCCTTTTGATTCTTAAGGATATTGGTGAAGAAGAAATCAAGATTTCTAGTTTTAACTGAGAATTTTTCAAACTTTTCTGTTAATTTCTTTTATTTGCTCCCTTTATGTATCAGTCTTGTACTAACGAGTTACTTTTATCTCCAACAAGAACTTTTATTCTCTTCTTCTTGACAAGTTCTTGTACGAGAGCATCCACACGCTAAGTGATTTTGAGATGGATATTTTACCATCGACTGCAAGAATGTTCTACAGCAGTTAAAAAAGAACATTAGTTTGTCTTTTTCCATAACACGAGGCTTCCAACCTAGCACCAACTCCAACATCAATATATTCCTCAAACAAATGAGATTTTCAGCCTTCCGAACATCAATTTGTGCCATCTTGAAGCTGTTCTTCGCACATTCCAGAACTTTCTTGATGTACCTGCTCATTTTAGGGTTGATCTTAAATAATCGCGACTTCTTGTGAAACAAGCACTGAGAGAAAAGTAACACAATGAATGACAGAGAAAAAATTGTAAGAGTAAGAAATCAAATTTAACCACAAACACGATATATGGTTAAATCTAACTGGGTCCCAGGGCTCCTACACACCCTGCTTGAAGCATTTAAACATGACGTCGTGAATCCCTTGGAGTAATTTTGGCTGTAACTTTAGCACAAAATCTACATCTACAGTTTAATAAAGCTCTCACCTACACTGTAATTACATACTTAGTTATATTCTTTGATATGTGAAAAGATGTGGTTATCAAATCTGCGTTTTCCCTGAGCTTTTCTTTTTCTCGTAACTTCCCGAGATTTCCAAGTTTTCCAGGTGTGTAGGAGCCCTGTTATGGGTCATGAGGTATATTACTAACAACAGCATACGCAGTTTTCTAAGTAGGCTGGCAACACTGGTAAGCGGGTTGATTGGCAACGTAGTCGACCTCAGTGTCTTTGTGTTGTGTGGATTAATGTTCACGTCAAATTTGGCGCAGCTAGGTCTAACTGAATGGAAGCAATTTGAACAATTGTTTTTTTAGAATATGGACTGGCAACACTGAACCACAGCACCAATGTTTCTGGTGGCCCTGATTAGTTTAGTCAAGACCTTTCGAACGACGCCTCAAGCATCTAGTTTAGTCAAGACTTTTCAACGACGCCTCAAGCATCTCTCTCTCTACACCTTGTAGTTCCTTAGATTTAGTTTCTGGACACGGACACCACGAGCGGGAATAGTAGCTTCGCTATCAAGGGACCTACAAAAAGTTTGGAAGTCCAACTGGAATGTATTCACGACGTAATATGAAGGTTCTGATCGACCAACATCAGTCTTCGTTGTTTCCCCCTCAGTTACGTTAGGCTAATATAGAAATAGTACATTGAACTAAGGAGAGGGCCATTGCTTTTCCAAGACAGTTCAACGAAATGACGATGCAACCTAAAACTGATAAAACCCTCAAATAATCTTTTAAAAGTAAACTTTTACTTGTTTGAAGCACATAAGTGATTTCACACTGTGAAAGCTCTGTATCTGAGAGCTAGAAGCGAATAAATCAAATTTTGGTCAAAACGTAATAAATGCAATTTTGAACAGAATTCGGAAGGTCTCAAACAATTGCTCGATTATTCTTGAAAACAAGTCTATTATGTAATTTGTCCATTTCTATATGAAAGGAAGTAGTTTTTCTGTTTTCTGGAAAACAAGGACTTGTGACTTCCGCGATTCTAACTCTCAGGTACAGAAATACAAAACATTTTCAAACAATCACCAGTAAAGTAGGGACCGATTTATGTCTAGTCGAAAAGCTGTACTTCCCGCCGTTGTTGTGTAAGGACAGAGGGGCTAGGGACGTGGGGGATATATCCTTTTTTTAAATGTAAATCTTGGCTGCATTTGTCTTGTTTCTGAGACAGGAATTCACTGTCCGTCTCTCTCTCTCTCTCCTTTAAATTGTTTGTAGTTTCAATTTCTGCGTGAATCATTATATTTTTTTAAAAAAAAGTTTGGCATATAACTGAGCAAATCCCCAATTGACTGCTGTGCAGTTTGCAATTCCAAGTGAAATGACCGCCGAGTTACCACTTCATCAATTACATAAGATTATTGTGTCATTACAAACAAAATATTTTGTTTCAGGAATTCAAAGCAGGAGTACAATGAAGGGAAGAACGCATCCCATTACTGCTACAAAAATGTCCCGAGCGAAACAATTGTACCACTACTGACCGAGTAGCATTTTAACCTTGTTTTTCTTCATTTGATTTATTCAGAGAAAGTGGTTATGTAAAAGGGCCAGAACAGAAGGCGTCTGGATTCTATGCTGCCGTGAATGGTTTCTTTCTAAAGGTCATAAATTGCTATCTTTTTCAGTTTGTAATCAGATAGTAACAGTGAGCTGTATGCTCAAGTTAGAAAATAGAACCGAAATAGGCCGTACCATTATAGTGTCCCTAAGAGATAAATAGTTCCATACACACTCGCTCGAAACTCGACCCTGAGATAGTCCAGGGATTAGTACGCTCGCTTTCTCTGCGCACGTCACGAGACCCCTTAATGTCCGCAATTTTAATGTGACTATCAGCCTATAAAATTTCATAAATCCTGGATGTAACTGGTTGTTAGCGGATAAAGTTTACATTACGTCAATATGTCTAGCTCAGTGGTAGAGAGCGTTGGCGTACCATTCGTGAGGTCGTGGGCTCGATCCCGGGGCCGACCATTCTGACAGGTTTTTCCTCAGTCACCATGCAAATTCTGGGATGGCACCTTTAACATAGGCCCTGGCCGATACCTTCCCGAATCCTTTCCTTTGAAGCCTATAAATAAAATTCAATCATATGCCGGCAGAAGCTATGCATCTATCGTGTCATAATACGCATAGATCATTACATACACTGCATAAAACTATGGTCGGTAACAACCCTGGATCTTACCCCAAGGCCGTTGAAACGAATTAGAAAGCAGAAACTCTCCCGCAAAAAGACAAGGCATGAAGGAGAAAGTTGTTCAGATCCTAATTCCAGGCTAACGCAAATATGCAGGAAGAATTATCTAAAGAGAAACGCAGAAAGCGAAAAACTTACAAGAGGAGACGAAGCTTCAGCGAAAAATTAATAGAAGAAACAGACTAACCGCTTTTGGTGAAGTTTGTAATCGGAAACAAACTACAAGTTGTGAAAAATTGGTTATTTCAACAGGGTTCCCACTCATTTGCCAAGACCAAATTCCCTGACTTTTCCAGGTCACTACTCAGAAATTTTGTATATACATCATAATTCCATGAGAAAATAAAGATCATAGTTGCATGAAAATAAAGGTACATCAAAATATTTCACTATTCTTTTCTTAAATTGCTTCATGGTTGGCACATTAGCCTCCAAGTAATTTCAAAAACGATCAAACATTAAATGCCTGCTGTAGCTAAATTAACTTCAAACAATAAGCTATCAAATTCCCTGACTATTACAGGTTTTCAAGGTGAGTGGGAACCCTGATCAAAGTTATATTCAAAGCTAGATACTCCAGCACTTCGGTACACATAAAGTGAAAGTGATAGAATTAGAGCTGAGAAAATGTGGTGTATTCTTACGCACTGGTTCATTTCTAGATCCAGATTTTCCATTTGTTGGTGCCATACCGGTTGGTAGAGATTAATACCCAATATCTGCGAAAATTGACACCTGAAGACTATGAAAAAAATGACATAGGAACAATAAAAAAGCGTTGGGACAGTTGCAAGTAACAAGATATAAATACTGTATTTATACCATGTGTACGCTACTGGGTCTTACTCAGTGTTTTACGCGCGATAATGCAGTTGGGGAATTGACAATGGAGTCGAAACTTATACAATTTTATATGAACTGTCTTTTTCTGGTGCATGCAAATAACGGAGCCGGATTATATTTCTGAAGCTCTTGAGAAATCTGAGCTGGTGAAAAAACATAAATCGAAACGAAAAAAAGAGATGACATGTAATCAACTCCAAAGCAACTGAGAACACACAATACCGGGTGTGTGTAGAAATTCCGAAAGGGGGCAGCAGCACTAATGTAACTGTGTTTTGTTCTATTGTGAATGGTATAAGAATCACATATGATATGATGTATGATACTCTTGCAATGTCTCTTAAGAAAAATTTGAGGGTAGGTTTCGGCATGACAATGTTGACGGTCTCCTTGTGAGATGCACATTTTAGACGCTAGAGATGCTTGTAATTTTGCAGTCTCGCTACTGTTTTGTATCAGCCAAGGCCATGCAACCGAGATGAAAACAGACATAATTGGAAAAAAATAATTAAAGATTTTTTTAAAAAAAGAACGCTTTTTAAAGATCGACTAAAAGTAAAAAATATATTGAATTAATCTTATAAATCTGAAAATAAAAGCGTGCTCTTAGATATTATGATTTTATAATAAGGTAAGCAAGAACACCCATGCTTTTATTTTCCGATTCATAAGACTAATTCATTATTCTTTTTACTTTTCAGTCCATCTTAAAAAGGCGTGTTTTTAAAAAATCTTTTTTTTTATTATTTTTTTTATTTTTTAGTGATGATCATTTACGAATTTCGCTCTCCATTCTATTTCAACTTCGTCTATTCCTTAGTCGACTATTATCGATGTGAAGACTCTTAACAATACTTAAGCATTGAGTATTATTCCAAACATCTTCCGTTAGTTTCTCCTCTTCCGATAATGTTTATCCTTACAAACTATTATCATACTATACTCACTTGGCTTTAGTACTATATTCACACTAACAACAAATTGTTGATAGTTTAACTAATTTTTCTTCGTCCATGTTTCACAAAAGGTGTTATTTTTATTGGTTTATGTATGTTTATCTTGGGAAGAATTTGTACTATACTTCTCTGAACTACAATGCACCTATTTTCGGAAAGTTATTTGAGGGAATACTTTTACAGCTATCTCAAGAGGCAATGACGTTCTAGAAAGGTGAAATAAAAGAATTAAATGATTGCTCATATTGTAATTTATTTGATTTTTCTTTATTAGATACACCATGGAAATCAAAAGCTGCCTTATTACTTATTTACCTAGCTATCTTAATTCATTTGTCCATTATGAAAAAACATGCATTTTTGATCTCCCTGAAATACAAATCTCCATTGATCCCATTAAGTACGAAGTTAATTTTTGTTCATGCAACATGCAGTCGTAATGTACAATACGCGAATCATAGCTGAAAAATTCTAATTGAAATGCAGTAGATTGAAAACAGTAATTATGATTCTTTAAAACACCTATTTCTAATTTACAGGACTAACTTCAAGATATTCAAAGATAAATGGAGCATTTGGATGTGGACCAATAAAGTTGGAACGGGGTTCGATTTGATCTTCACTGGCAGACATTGAAGAGCCAGAGATATTAGAACGGTGTGAAGCTAAGTCCCACGGTCTTCTTCCACTCAGATCTAAAGCATGCAGGTAATCCGCTGGAGCGGTGCCAGTCACAAAGTGGTCTTCAGTGAAAGGCAAGCGGTCCTTCAACATCAGCCTAGAAAGAAAAATGGTTTATAAGTTTTCACACTATAAATGTTCATGCAATCAACTACTACCTACAATACAAATTAATGAACAAAACAACCAGCAGAGCTGTATACATTTGAATTGAGAAAGTGTTTATGACCTTTATTAGGCATCCTTTGGCTCAGGCCGGGATGTGAGAATAGTTTACCAGGATTTTCTTGGCAGATACCTTCTCCGCATTAGCCTGATGTGACAGGAAAAACCCTGGAAAAATTCAGAATGCCAGCCGCTGGATTTAAACCATGACCTTTCGAAGCCAAGGTTCTACCAACCGAGCCTAGAGTATTCGGTATCTGTATACATTTATCACCTAGTTAGAATAAGAAGGGAGAATAATGCTATTTGTTTATTTCAGCGCTGATATCTCAACATTCTACAAGAACATTTTACTAGGGATGTACCGATTCCACTTTTCCACCGATACTCTTTGAAAGAGTTCGTATATATTATAAGACTTTTTCAATATAATGAATTTATCAACATTGTAATAATATATTCGATATAAGGCCAAAATTTCACATACAAAAATATAAAGCAGAATTTCATATTACGTTAAGACACAGAAAATATATTATATATTATCAAATTGAGTATCGAACTGTCCTTTGTACTCCTAGGCACTTTGGGAGTAAAGGCGGCTAAGCGTGGGACTGACCAGTGACTACCCACTTCACCTTATGCCATAGGTCGAGAATATGTGAAGTCTCCCGCGGCGAGCGCATTGTACAGGGAACACCGTTACCTTTTCTAATATGTAAATAAAGACTAAAGGGAAAATAATGACAAAGTGAGCTTAGAGTGGTTCACTTGCAAAGCATTTTGTTCTTAATCGAAACCTCTGACTCGTTGAAGATCCGAAATTCGAATCCCGGGTGTGCCTTCCTGACTAAAGTTACCTTTGGCTTTCCTTCAGTTGCTACTACTTCTTTCTAACATGAGCTACTATTTTGGCATGGACGGACTAAAAATATCATTTGAGTAGTGCAAATCAAAGGCGTACACATGCATAAAGAAATCGATTATACCATCGATAATCATTTAGACGAATTTTAAATCTAAAGAGACCCATGAAAGATGAGTGTCACTGTTGTTAATATTAAACAAATTAAAAATAATTCGGAAAATGTATCCGTGTCCATTTGCCGATAGCGATACTCCAAAAACTGGCCGATATCACCGATACCGATATAGCGGTACACCCCTACATTTTACTAATATTTTGAGTTTTAAAAGCTCCTTTTGTTGGAAACTTATTTTTATAAATAATTTAAAATTATTTTCTCGTCTTCACAAAGTACTGAGTACTGAATCAGTCTAGTTTATCTAAATTTAAGAAAAAAAAAAAAATATTGGTAACTGAATTGAATTTCATCAGAAAGGGAACTCATGGAGAAAAAAAAAATAAAAAGTTCCTCTAATTCATTTAACTTGCGATGGAGCAATTTGAAATACACATACACTGTAAACCTCTATCATAGTACAAATGTGCTTGGAGCACAAAGGTTTTATGTCGAAGTTTTGTGGCAGAAAATCAGAATGCAAGTTTGTTCCAAAATTGATTTCCCCGTAAGGGCTGCACTTTGTTTTCGCTCTCCTGTAAAATTTGCAATATTGGACATAGAACCTTCCTGCTCTAAGGACGCGATATGTCGAAAGCAGCATTAAGGATGACAAACTTCGTAACTTCTCTTGAAGTAGTATTTCAGAAATGTCCAAGTTGATTGCAGACTCATACATATTTGGATGATACTCTTTGGAGCTACACCTTTCACATCTGCTTTAAAAGCAAGCAGGCACTAACTTAGTTATCTTTTAGGAATTTCGATGTGAGATACTGAAATTATTTAACTCTTGCCTGTGTAACAACAACGAACACTACTACTTACCTGTTCTCCATTCAATAAGTTCTTAAAACTTACCACTACTTCTTTGTTATAGAAATTGTTCGTTCAAAAGTGATAAACGTAACCTTGTGATACAGTTTTAAATCACTATCCGAGACGGAAACAAAGACACGTCACTTAATGCACAGAATAATGGATCTGCTTAGCCAGCATATAAAAACGAAATAGTCACTGTTAAGAAACCTAGCTTCTTCACAGAAATCTAAAGAGATTTTTCACCGAACTACAATTCGTTTCAGCATCAGAATTTAAATACAATTCCTAAGTTGAAGCACTTTGGACAAAAACTAAATGCTACGTCATTTTTAATTGAACATAATTTACTAGTTGCGGAAGTATTAATTAAAATGTACCACAAGACAAAGAATTTCGACAACTAAAAATATAAGCAAAACAATGCAATCTTTTAATCACTTTTTTTTTTTATACATATTCCTGAAGATTATGACAGTGCTCAACTGAATGTATGCCACAAAGTGAATATTAGTTTGGAAGCCCAAATGTGAATTAAAGAAGTAGCTTATGTTTACAAAATATCGAATTTAAATCTATAATGAAGTCATTTAAAGTAAGTGTTCCAATGGGAGGGGGTGGATAATTAAATAAACTGGTAACATCTACAATATTCCACAAACTACTGTCTACTTACCAGGTACCTTCAGATGCAACAGTATGAACTTTCGGCACTGGAAAGCCATTGAAGGTTCCCGCACAGGCTATGGTATAGGCTCCCATATCTTCAAAGATAATCCAATCTCCAACGTGCATCTGTGGAAGAAGGATATTCTCGGCTACCTGATCCAATCCATCACAAGTTGGGCCCCAAATAGATGATACATGAAGCTTTCCTTTGATGGACTGAAATAAAGGTTAATTTTGTGTAAACTCAATAACCGCAACAGTAATAATCAAAAAGAATAATGGCAATGCTCCAACACTTTCACGTTTGTTGTTCGATGATCTGTAATTTTCAGTAAATGCTTATTAAAGCTGACTCAAACTTACAAGGTAACCTGTTGCTAGGTTTCCTATTTGATGAACTTTCCCCTTGATAATGGGAGTGAGGAAGGAAGCTTTGCATGCAGGGAACTGTCAACTGAATATGATAATCTATGGAAGAAACACTTTCACAATTAGCAGTATCCCACCCCAATACCAACGTGGGATATCTACACCATGACATTTTTAAGTGGTTTAGTCTGATACTGTAATCGTGTCGAAACTAACGTTTGTGTGTACTGATTTATAATCGAAAAATTGCTTGCTGGTCAGCATTTTTTTAAAACTGTTTATGCATTATACCAATGACCATAAATAATTAATGAGGCGAATCACATGAATTCTCGAAGCAAAATACGGCAGAAAAATTTTCTGTTTAAAAGCCAAACATTCTCACTTTGTAAAACTGAACTCATACACTAGTAACCAAAATTAAAGCAAAACGAAACAGTGTAGATGGAAAACAAATTTCTTGAAACACTGTGATAACACCAAGAAATATAATATTGATCATGAAGAACGGCAGTTCTTCGAGTGACCCTAGCAAATGACACTGTTAGCACACAAGATTAAATCATTACTTCCGGCTGCGGTGATTGCCATCTAGTGTGCTGCTCGCAAAGTTGTTCTAAAACTTTGGTATACACTTTTACTTTTATATGGGCCGGCCATCGGCCCGTCACGATTCGGCCCTTTAGCCATTAAAATCCACACCCATGCCGGGACCTCCGAGTCGGCCTACCGTCGTAGACCGCACGGCTACCCGGCTGGCAAGTACAGTTCTAACGTTGAATGAAATACTTACGTTAATCGCATAGCATTAGTTGATCATGCATCATCCTATTAAGTTTATTTTTAGAGGTAGTCCACTTTCTTTTGTGCTTTTTTTTTTCTTCCCGAAAATATCTGCTTGTACTATTTTAAGATCCTGGTATCATAAAATTGGATTGCATTAAGTACTTTCCATGTACAAGTTCTGTTTCTTTGCAATTTCGCTATCGTTGTATACCATATTAATGTTTCGAGAAACGTACGATAAAATTAATTTATGGGTGGTAACCGCACTATGGCTTACACCCATGCCGGTTTCAAAAAACATGTTTCTGGCCGAACTGCGAACTGTTTAGTTTTGCTTTAATTTTGGATACTAGTGTATATCGAACAACAAAATAACAGGGTCGTTCACGGCAAAACCGAAACTTGCTTCAGTCCATGCCCACTATTTGTATTTTTACATTTAAGCATGTGATATTTACAATGATAAACGTTCACATTAACGATATGGCAGTGTTGCCTGCTCTCACTATAACTATCAGTAGTTATTCAACATGGCGGACGACAAACCCAGTCTGACTAGTGCGAAGCAAATTTTGATCAGTTTTCTTTGGAACGAAGATGTCAAACTTGTTGAAATTTTGCGAAGACTTACCGCAGTTTGAAGAACATGCGCTTCAGAAGACAAGTTTGTTTAAATTGTGTGCACGATTTTTCTCAACCTTATCTTGAACCATAGAAGAGTTCGTGAAATATCCATCCACCATTACCCAGTTTCGGCCTTCCTCAGGAGCAAAAGTGTTCGCGTTTATTTAGAATTTCTTATCAGTTTTAAAGGCCAGTCGTTTGTGAGTGAGTGAATTGTTAATGAAATCCTAAATTAGCTTCTACGGAAAGGACCTACAGTTTTTGCTAAAGTAGGCTCCGAACCACTCCGTTCAATGGAACCTGGCGGGATCTGAACCCGTGACCACGCCCACAGTTTAGTAGTTTCTGAAACAGATACAGCACTATCACACACTAGAGTAAAGAGCTCATGCACGGAACAAAAGGCTAAACCCCCACACCCCCCAAAAAAGTCAAAAGATTAGTACTGAGCGTTGGTAGGCGCTGGTTTCGCATTCGGATGACCCTAGGTTCTGCACAAGCGGCCGACCATTCTAACAGGTTTTTCCAGGCACAGAAGGCAAATACCATTTGATGGTTCCTTCAACTCAGGTTCTGGCCGACTCCTTCCCGCACGTTTTTTTCCTACCCTATCCCGGTTTGAGCAACTGATGACTGAAGGCCATAAATTAAAATTCAGATGATGAGCTTAAAACTTATGTGTTACAATGGTTGAGATGTCAATAAAATTCTTCTATTCTGCCGGTATTCGCGCATTAGGATGTCGTTGGCAATATTACTGTGATGTAAAGGGAGATTACGTCGAAAAAGAAATTATTTTTACTATTTGTCTGTCTATAAAAATGAAATTTCGGTTTAGATGTAAACGACCATCTTATATGACCACACTTGATTCATAGGCAAGGCACAGATTTATCAACAGATGGAAATGGACATTTATAATGCCACTAATAACACGTACAATAAAAATTGGTTTAATTATTTTTATCATTATTATTATTATTATTATTATTATTTAGAAACATGTAAACTCACCTTCAGTGGAATAGGTGTAACATGAGCATGATCGTAAAGCAAACAATTAAAACTCCCGTAGACGCCATCATTAATGTAATACATGTAAGAAATTGAGCCATCCTCGCGTGGAACTTCTCTTAGAGTATGAATATTTGTAGCTAAGGTATAGGCTGATGCTGCAAAGAAACGTCCAGGCTCTGCAATAATACGAACACCGCATCCTTCTGGAAAGTAGTCTTCAAGGGCTTGATTGATGACATCAGCAGCCTGAGAAATGAATAAACGAAAGTTTAGAAAAAAAAAAACATACTGCCACTAATTGCGAACGTATACCAGTACCAGACATACATACTAAAATTCTAGGTACTACGAAATGTTAAACTTTTTTTTAATACTGGCATTACGCGAAGAAGCTATATGAAATATAATTACTTACGTGAACAACTCTGTTTTTTGCAATAAATTCTTGCTCAACGTTCATCTTAAGCCATCTACTAGAGCTACAACGTAAAAGTGAGGGGATAGTAAGGTCAGAATAAGAAAATACCTAACCTGCCTAAGGTAGTTGTCCACTTAAATATGATCTTCTAAATTAGGAATTGCTGTTATAAATCACGATCATGGGAAGACTGTTCACATCACAGGATGGACATGTCTTAGGCAGGTTTGGTATTTTCTTACTTTAACTTTCCTATCTTCTACCTCTTCTTTTACCTTGGAGCTCCAGTAGATGGCTTAAGGTTAATGCCGAAACGTTGAGCAAGTATTGCAAAAATCTTAGTTGTTCACGAAAATAATAATTTTTATAATTAGCTAACACCTGCGTTCTTAATTCCCCTTCTTAAGAGACGTTAGTTACAACGGCCGACACTAACATGGATCTTCATACAACTTTTAAGATTATATTTTCATACATTTCTAGGAATATTACAGTTTCATGCGATTTAGTCTCTTTCCCCCATCGACAAAAATGGATGGATGAAAATATATCTTGAAAGGTAAACTCAATCTTACAAACACTTTTTACGCCCATCGCCGTAGTTAAGGCCTCGGAAGTTTCCAGTTATCAAACTCCAATAAATTTTAGTACAAATCATACTACTATCCACCGTTACCAACATTTAAGGTAAACGCGCCAGTAATGGGCACTTTAAGGACACTTTTCACCGTTATAATTTTTAACTCCAATACAGTTCAAATTTATTGATCCAATGAGAATGTTACACGTTCTCCATGTTTTCTTGTAGTTATTTCTACCCATTACGTTCATTAACATACACTAGTTGAAAGTAAACAACACTTTTGTCAAACATTGTATTTGTACCAGTGATGGACACGGAAATATCTGAATGTTCCAGTAATGGACATACTGTTTTACTCAAAATAACTTAAATAATCATTGCTGATGTTGCGAATACGAGTAGTAAACAAGATTATATGTCAAATGCTGTTCTTCGATTATCTGATCGTTTCATGGAATTCCACTGAGTGATCACTCCGAAAGTTTTGTGCTCGAAAACAGCGGTCGACCATCCTTACTGATATATAACAGGGTATTCCCTCAGTCATACCAGATAAACGCTCTGATGGCACCTTCAATTTAAACCTGCCCGACTCCTTTCCCCAACCCTATTCCAGCTAAAACAATCATTTCATTAATGAGCATCTCAGCATACATCATTGAGGTATATATATATATATATATATATATATATATATATAAAAAAAAAAAATCCTAGCGAACTCGTGGTCATAAAAGTAAATCATTCTCAAGTTGATATAAAACAACTAACACACTTACGATTTCGCCCTCGTAGTCGAGAGTTTAACACGCTCACTTTCTGCGCGCACGGTCATGGGTTCAATTTCCGCTGAGGGCTACTGAACGGAGTGGTTCGGAACTCACTTTACCAAAAACTAAGTCTCGTCCTTACAAGCTCACCAGCTCGTTTAACACTTAATAACTCAATCAATCACGGATTTTGATTTCAACCCAGTAATGAATACAGTGTCCAAAACTGGACAAAAACTGACTTGGCCGTACCGGTATTGGACACCCCCTGTTTTGCAAAACAGATCAGTTATAGTTGTTTTGGCCATTTATATGCTTGAAACAAAGAAATTTCGTAACAGATAATAGTGCAGAACAACAAAAGTATTCGTTGTTGTAATTTCATGAAAAAATGAAAGCTCTTATCATAATTACTCGCTTAACAGAATGTATGGAAGAGTAGATGCGACCACTGAACATACCATACCATATCAGCCCTTAAGAAAATCTTATTTTACAAAATTTCTCTTCAAGTGTCCATTACTCGTGCTTTTGCCTTATTTGTCTGAAATTTGTTACTGAGTGAGTTTTCCCTGTCAGATTCAGCCGAAAATATAGCTGTATAACGATCGCTTACGCGAATCTCTGTTTATAAAAATGGATATCTTTATAAAATGATTTTGACTGATTTCAACAGGAACAAACATGAACCAAATTCGTATTTTCAGGGACACTTGATATGTAATCTCTTATTGATTACAGGGTCCCCAGTAGATGTATTTTTTCGACGCCTTGTAATCAAGCATTCCTGGGTTCGATTCTCGCTGAGAACACATGGCACGTAGTGTTTCTGAATCCACTTTAAAACTAAGTTTCGTTCTTAGGACATCCTCATCTCCTAAGCTATATGTTGCCTACGGACCTCCTTCCCAGTAGAATAACGGTGATGTTCATCACGAGGTCCTTTCAATAATTGAATGTTAAGAATGTGAACGGACATATTTCAGCTATAGGTACGAGAAATGCTCAGGAAGATACTAGAGTGCCTCTACAGCTCAGAAGCAAGGAGCTTACGTACTCAAGATGCAGAATTTAGTTTCGAATGAAAAATTAATTCCACATACACGATTTAAGTAACTATTGTTACGAATGGAACTGTTTCTACGTGTCACATACACACGTACCCTATTCGAAAACATTCTCTACAACCAATTTCTGCATGACGCAGACATTCTTAATCAGCTTGTGTTTCTGTACGTAATGAGTGGCAGCTAGTCAACACATAAAATAAACTTAATTTTGTTCAATAAGCTTTACTTCGCACACTTATGTTTTTTCAATTTTTCGTAATATCTAACATAGAAACATGGAAAACATTATAAATTTCTCCTTTCGCTTTCTTATATTAACGTCCCCTATGAATGTTACAAAGGTGTCCCATGTTCAGGTGTAGTAAATGAAGGTCCCTCACCCCTTGCTCAACCTGGTTTTGAGGTACTAAACATTCTTCGATACGTAGTTTCAATGCTATGACTAAAACTCAAACACGAACGCACTTTGAGGAAGAACTAGACATATACAAACAGCATGTTCATGGTAAACCAAGGTTCTCATTATTTAATTTAAAAGATGGTGAGTGGGATATGGCACTTATACACTGAGCCACTCAGTTATGAAGTACATTTTCAAAAATCAAAACTGGGTTATCGTGTGTATCTTCTACCTTAAGATATTCCAAATTGATATCAATATATTACCTTATCAATAGATGTTCCCTTGTTTCCAGGGAATCCTCCTCCTATGTCGAGTAAGGAGAAGTGATAACCTAGAGACGAGGCATACTCAAAGAGATCGTGGGCAGCAGCAATCGCTCTTCGGAAGACAGGAGGGTCCCCACAACCAGAACCAACATGAAAACTAACACCAACAACATTGAGTCCTAGTTGATGTGCTACGTCGATTAAATGAGGAGCGTCTTTCACATCAACACCATACTTCATTCCTAATGGGCACTGGGCGACCTTGGCATCACAGCGAATGCGAATCACCAACCTGAAATAAAGTGTGTACAACTGAGTGAAAAAAATTATGTTCCCAAAAAATCGGAAACAAAATAATAGAATGGCTTTGATCGCTACAGATTTTTCTACATGTTATTGTGAGTTCAAGTTTTGTGTTCGTATGCTTCTCAGAAAATGAAAGCGGCACCTGTAACGTGAGAAAAGGAAAAACCAATATAGCCGCTACAGAGCAAGAACAATATTTCACAACTCTACAGTTCAGCTGTATCTGAGACAGATGCACAGGTCATAAGTGGATGGATCTTTTCTCTCTTGTACCAAGGCGCTACTGGGATCCATTGCATTCGTAATGTAAGTAGAAAGTTTATAGGTAGTACATTTTTTAACGTAAAAACGTGTAAATTAACTAAACTTAAACAAGAAAGGCATAAGGTGTGCTAAGTACTGAGTATTCCCTTCCCCTCCCCCCTAAAAAAAAATCAGAAAGTTTTTTTGCGCATGAAAAAAAATCTTTTTTCTTTTTCCTTCGCCTTACATCACTATCCGAACTACAAGAGGTGTGCTAAATAATGTACAAATAGGAAAATGCCGAAAAGGTAAATATCAAATTCAATTAAACGTAACTAATAATTCTTATGTAGCAGGGAACACAACTGGATCCTTTATTTATTCAATATATACAATAAACAAGTTAGCGCTGCGATTCTACTAACAATTGCGGAGGCTCCATGAGGTCCCTTGAGCGCATCTCACACACGAAAAATAAATTGGCAACACAAAGAATAGGTCTGTTTAGGGACGGAAGCACCCGAAGTACTGTTGTATTGAGTTGAATGTTTATACAAAGTTTGGTATGGATACGTTTAACGGTATGCAAATAAAAAACTTAAGTTGGCAGCCCTGACAACTGAGGTGCTTGGAGCGTTGACACCCGCAAGTATATTTCTATTGTTCCAAATAATGTTGATGTGAAGTGTGGTGCTGTTGTAATGGAAGCACTTTGAAAAAAATAATTTTATAAAGTAGGTTGACAATACTGAAAACTGCTGTGCTTGGGGTCGGCGGGGGAAGAGATCCTGCCCATTACATTCCGACACATTTTACATCAATGGTTCCTACTTGTGGTCGGGACCCTGCAGGTCCGCGAACTAAATTATATAGCACTGTATATCGAGGGTGAAACATTGGTACCTCGTATCTATGATTTTTGCCACAAAGTTATCTAATTATTGAAAGAAGAATAATAAGGCGGACTTTTCATTTGAAACCTCGTAACATGTAAACAGTCAATTTATCTCTTGGTTTAGGTTTCACCTGAAAAGTCTCCCAGTTCTTTTCTTTCACTAATTAAATAAGTACTTTAGGTGACAAAAATTGTAGATACAAGGTATCAATGTTTCACCCTCGATACTGTACTTCCGTGTTAACGAAGGTGACTGACTACTTAAAATACTTTCACTTCTTTTCACGTAGTATGGACAACTATTTATTTTTACTAGCAACGTAGACTTTCTCTATTGACAATGATATCAGATCTTTAATAAATTGAACAGATTTACGATTTTCTATTCCCCTCAAGTGTACTTTTAATTAAATTAACAGTACAGGGGAAGGAAGACCATTAATCATACTTCCAAGGGAAAAAAGAACGTTTCAGTTTCACACATGCCTGATTTAATATGTCCATACAGCTGAGATCTCATCCTTTAACAATTTCTCCTGACATTATGATATCCTATAGCAATGACAAACATCCACTGCAACATTCACTCACTATCCCTCTGTACTCTTTAAATACCGCGGTGATTTGTTATAGGTTTCAGGAAGTTCGCGATTTGACAAACGTTTAGAAATCATTCCATCTTCAATGTTAACGAGTACTCTGGTATATCTGTTACGTTACTAAAGCAGTGGTGGTGATAATTAACCTTTAGCACAAAACTAAGCTAACCCATTTTTATGATCTCTACGTTTAAACGCAGACATAACTACTCACACTCCCAATACAGACCCGAATCCACCGGCCTTAATCACTCGGCTTCGTCCTAAACTAACCCAGATCAAACAAATTCTGCATTCCCACTTCCATATACTCCAATACGAAATTAGTTTTTCCCATCAAGCCGAAATTAGTCTTCCAACACCCTTCGAATTTCAGAAACATCTTAGTCCACACTAACCCTCCTTCCCAATTGCCTTCAATTCCCACCCACAAATGTACTAGCGTTAGACGTAAAACCTGCACCATCCTTATTTCGTCTCCAATTATGTCAATCGGCTGTACTCTACATCATAAAGGAACCTGTCAAACCTCAAACGTTATATACAAGCCTAACCTGCACACCCTGCCCGGCATTGTAGGAAAATAGGCGGTCCTTTGAATCTCAGTGTCAATTATAATCAGTCACTTTCTCAGTGAGACAAGATTTCTCAGTTTCTACACACACGCAATTCCACAACAATGACTTCGATGTGAGTTTCCGTGTAGCTGTAATCCACACCCTATCCCGCATCACAAACCCACTCAGTCGTCGTCCCTGTGAAGGAACATTTATTCACGGCTTAGTAAAACAAACTTAGGCTAAACCTCCAGTATTTTTTTTATCTTTTTGACATACCCATTTCTCTTCCATCCCCGGCCTATTTTCTTCCTAGCCTTTATGCCATTTCTTTTTTTCTCTCTCTCATTGTCAACGCTATATTAACTATAAATGCACCTACTCCATTTTTCCCCTTCTGATTACGTTTCCTATACTGAATCCCACTTTCTCTGACTGAAATTCCTATACTGAATCCCACTTCTCGGTGTTTCCTTTACTGATTCCATTTTTAAAATTACTTAAGCTCAATTTTCGAAACAAAAACCCCACATCCCACCGGTACTTGCCCATGCGCAGAACGTTGTCAATTTTGATCTGGACGTCGGCCAACTTGTTTCCTGTCTCTCCCAGTTATTCAGTAAATTTAGATAAGATAAAATGAGTTTAAGGGCGGCAACAGCACTATAGCTTACGCCCGTTTTCAGTGAATTTACCATTTTTTACTACTGAAAGTTATTTTATAAATAAAAATATTTAGTGACTTTTCTGTGTGTTAAGTGTGCATCTCCGCTCGTGACTTTCCTTAGGATAGAACGTAAGTTTAATTCCTTTCCTGTCTATTCAACTTTCCTGACCGATTATATATGGCTCAGTATAGATGAGATACCAGGGTGGAAGTTAACCAGCTTTAGAAATGTGTTAATTTACAAAAAACGTGAATTGAAATATAATTAAAAGTATACAAACTACATGAGCCTCCTGCGTAGCCTACTAGTCGGTAGCGCGCTCGACTTCAGTGCGAGCGGTCCCGGGTTCGATTCCGGGTGGGGGCTAAAAGTTCCGGTGTTGACCCAGCATCGTGAGGACAATTGGGGAGCTGCTGTGAATAAAAGACGGTGTCAGCTCTCCTCTCCCAATCCGTCTGATCATCGTGGGAGCAGCAGATCAACTCCTCCCTCCGCGGAGAAGCCTCATCCAGTAGTGGATTGAATATGGCTGTGATTTATTATATGAACTACATATATGAAACAAAAAACTTTTTACGCATTTTCTTCCTCCTTTTTCTCAACGTTTTTGACAAGTTTCTGAAGAAGGAACCTGAAGGATTTAAAACACTGAACCTAATATGCTTGTTCTTATCACAAACCCATAAGCTAAACACAAGTAAGCAGTCATCTTCTTATATATCATGGTAGTACATAGTATTTTTAATTTTGATAGATACGAGCTAATGTGTAGATGGTTGCCTATCCATTCATTCCCACGCCTACAACTCAAAGGAATAGAGTCGTTTCTCGAATATTCGCGAAAGTTGTAGAATTTAGAAATCCGAATAATTTATTATCAATTTTTCTTTATTCTTGTAAAAGTACATTCCATTTGGCCGTACTACCACCATGCAATTTCGAACCAACGAAGAACTAGAATAAAACTCACCTTGCTGATGGAAAAAGATATTTCACCTTATGCAGTTCGGTCTCATTATCGAAAGTCATGGTTTCCACACCAACAGCAGCAGAGTACCTGATGTGAGATGCTTGCTTGGCTGGATTAGCGAAAATAATTCGGCTTGGATCAACTCCTAATTTCAATACTTTTGAGAGCTCTACCTGTAAAATGTCATTAAAAATTAAAGGGTAAATATAACATAGTTTCAATTTTCATGTTAATATTTCTAACAAGAAATTCTAATTTAGAATATTCAACAATTAAACATGTTAGACTACGAAAAAAAATATCCCTTCTCAAATATTATAAAACCACATAAAAATTCCCTAAACAATCTATCTGAACTGATTTGTTGAGCAATTTCCCAAACAATCTATATTGGAACTGATTCGTTGAGCTAAGTCTGTCACAAGTGCACATTTTGTGAACTTAAAAATTCTCAACAAAACAGTAATTGACGTAAGCACTAAAATTATTTAAAATAGTATACACTCGTGTCATGTCTTCTGATTTTTTAACCAAAAACAAAGCAGTACGTGAACTCGTAATAATACATCTGATAGTCCAGAATGGACGAGTTCTCCCGAGTTGAATATGTTGCTTATTCTCTACGTTAGGAACCAAAAGGAACTTTGGCACACGCAATGTAAACCATCGTCCTTATTAATGAAATTAAGGACCGTCTTGAAACCGAACAGCTTGATATGACAAACGTTCAATAGCGACTATACATCAATAGCACAAATAGCCTTGATAATACTCAGTTCAGATAACTTATCAATGATTTAAACAAGTACAGGTTCTTTCCATAGAAGTGTAATTAATGTATTCGTTATACAAAACAGTTAAGTTTTAATTAAAAGAAGGGACCGACATTACACAAGTGCATACGGTAGCTTAATACATACTTGTAGTTTATAATGAAACTTAACTTAAAGCTTTAAAAGTAAACTTGCCTGTTTCTACGATGGAAGCATGCATCACTTATTGGGTCTGTCCTAGGACAGAGTTGAACTGAGCCATTAAAAAAAAATAAAAGAGCTTTCTCCCTAGTTATCTTTATGTAAAAAGTAGCAACGAAAAAAGCTCTTTCTACAGCGGTCTATCTTCTGTACTCAACTACTGACATGTTCAGCACTTGACAGAACAGATAATATTCCAAAATATTATACATCCCACCAATGTCCGATTAAGTACATAAAAACTAACCGCCATTTTACACGAAACTATTATCTCGAGCAACTACTAAAAATGAATATGCTGAACACATCAGAGAAAAATACCACTGCTATCTGATCTCGAGTGCAACTATCCTGCAAATGCCATTCCTCCCTGATTAAACCACAAGAGTGCACTCCGTCTTGTGAAAAAGTTCTTCAGCTCAGACCCTGGGTGGGGAAAGGGAGCTCTGAAGCGGCTTCTCCACAATACAGGCATGCCAGGGGAGGTGGCAGGTCTTAATATTCCACTATTTACCTGATTACACAAGGTCACCAGCACGAGTGAGCAGTTTGTCCTTCCATACAGGTTGCACCACGCACATCGTCCCTCGGGACAACATTGCAGCCTTTTATACGATTTATCAAGACATCCTGCTCAAGTCGATTCACCAAGACCCAACCAAGGCTTGTGAGGGGACGACCTCCAGTTCAATAATTCTCGAGTAGGAGGGTCTTACCTTTGATGCACAGTCAAATCCTGTGCCAAGGGCTGCCAACACCTCGAGCACAGTGAGACTGTCATTACACTTCACCGCTACAAAGGAAAGAAAAACACTGTCAATGGACTATTGCAACTGAAGAAATACTGATAATACTCAAAATTGGATAGTTTTAGAATTAAGGAACCAAAGTTTAATTACACTTAAGATTCAAAATTCTGCATATTGTGTAATCTAGAGAAGCATCAGAGTTAGTAGTTCTTAATTTCTTATCTCGTCTAATATTTAACGTCAATTAAAAAAAAAAAAAGTGATAATTGGTTGCTTGTCAAAAAAGGTTATATTTACCTGCCACTGACAAGATATACTACTAGGCAAATTATCCACTCTCAAACATCTGCAAAGAAGTTGAGTTCTGCAACACTGCAAATTAAGCATCTAGGGCAGCGATCCGCAAACTATGGGGCAGGCGCAGAGTAGCGCGTTGAACCTACCAGCCAATAAAACTGGTGCACTTGAAAAGTTTGCGGAACACTGATCTAGGGTGTTGTTTTCTTGCATTAAATGTAATTTTAACATTCACCTTGTGAGTTGTTGAGAGACACTAGCGTAACTTTTACTTATTTAAATCCGTAAACAAGATTAGAGCTACTCCAAGAATTACTAATACATTCCAAAAACTCCAAAGAGTCAAATATTCTCTTGTATTATCACTATGTATGCTACAAATTGTAATAGAAAATTTAACTGGTAAAATTATCTCATATGAATGCCTTGTTTATCACTATCACAGAAGCATGCTAAATATTAGCTTCCCTCAACAGAATAAAATATAAAACGAAATACCTACCTACGAAAAAAAAACAAAAACATACTACAGTACTTCTATTCACATAATTTGTACAGCAATAGTGCAATATAGCGATTTCTAATGATTCAGTAGCACTGTATTGTAGTAATTTCTAAAATGATTTAGTGCCTTCAACACAATCTAAATTAAATCCAACGTGGCTAATTTTGTTATATACAATGGAATAATAGAACATTTCTGGAAGTAAATAATGTGAAAGAGTAGCTCGTTCTAAATAAGCATTAATACTTGAAATGGTCAAGCATTTAAGCTGTCAAATATTCATAAAGGTAACAATACCATAGTGGGGATCTACTCGGGGCAGCTTCTTTTTCCATTCTTCATACTTCTTCACAATTTCGCCAATATCGCAAACATAAAAAGCTTCTTCTTGAACCTGTAACAACAATAATAGATAGATCATAGAACAATTTGTTATCTACAAGAGAAGGATCAGGCTCCACTTCTGGATACCTACAGTCAACTATACACAGTAATGAGAAATGATTCTCTACTCTTGAACTGTCACCTAGTTTATTACAATTTTAAGAGAACTGGCTGTATTCTTGTATTCCAGAAAAGAAAAAGAATTTATCTACATTTCTTCTTTAGAACAAACTACACTACTTGTGTAATATGAATGTGACAACTCAGGATTAAGATTCTGCATTTTCACCCATAGTGAAACAAAATGTTACATTATTTCCTTCTTGAGTACTAGTGTTCACAATGTCGCTTACGGTTTTTTTTCTTCCTCTATTTTTTTTTTTTTAATCAAACATGACAAGTTAAAAAATACTGTTGAGGAAAATTTACCAGTATTCTTAGAGTATAGTACAGGTCGACACGCTGCAAAAATAGGAAGTGTATTCAGGCTACAGGCTGTATTCAACTCGGATTATTGGCGGATGGTCGCGTAATGTTGTGATTGATGATGATTTCCGTAGAACTTGAATTTAAGAACAATGCTGTACGTTTTATGCTTAGGTATATCCTTGCAGGCTTGGAGTCCATATTTATATTCAAGTTGAGACTGAAATCGCTCAAAGCCAAGCGAATGGAAACACAATACGACTGAATAATTCATTATGCCAGATAGGTCGCTCAGGTTATTAAATATCTGGTGTTTGTATTTCAAACAGTATTTGATACAAAGATGAAGGTTTGATGATGATTAATAATAAAAGAAGAAAGTTAGGATACGAATTACTAGAACTAAGAAAGTATTACTTTTGAGAGCAATACATAGGCATATTAGAATGCAAGACTTTCAATCACTTTCTTTGCAAAATCTGAGCAAAACAGTGTTTTTAATACTTCTTTATACTTTATTTTATTTTAAGATTATAATTTTGGGTAACTTTTGACATATAAAGCCTAAGCCCCGTCAAAGTCACATATTATGAATCACGTAAGGTAAGGTGGAGGTTTAAGTACTTAGTATCTGCCTCCCAGTGCTGTTATAAGTCTGCGATCGGAACCACTGGGGTTAAGAAGCGATTGAACTTCATATGCTACCTAAAATACTAGGTACAGAGAATAGGTATCTTATGTAGATAAAAGCGTTGGTTTACGTTTAACGCAGCATTATGCTGGAGCTATTGTGTCTTATTCATGTAACGACGTGTTTAGAGACATTTGAGAACTGGCTTGAACAGACCGTTATGGACAACTGTCAGATCAGTATAAGATATTTTTATAATCGTGGATTTTTGATGCAATATAAAAACGGATATACAAGAATATAAATCACACATCAATTTCGTAAGATGACAATTTTACATTCACTACAATCATTGTATTTGAAATATAATTCGTTAGTTTCTCCCGCACATCAAGCAACTGAACATCCATCTTTATAAGACTGACTGACTTTTATTTCTTCGTTATGAGCAAGGTTGGTTGATTTAAATCAAAGTGATTAAAAAAAAAAAAAAAAAAAAAAAAATCAATGGTTTAAATAAAAAATATAGTTTTTTTTTTAAGTTGAAATAGAGTGCAGGATTTCTAATAATTTTGTGGTTTGAGTCATATGTAAGCTTTAAAATCACCTACCAGTTCTTACGTGGTAATAGGCTCTTTATGATGTACCCAAACCAAAGTGATGGATGGACCTAGAATTTTAAAAACTATTTGACTGGTTCATTTCATATTATATGCGACATTCAGATGGGAACGCAGGAACCCAATCCAAATATGTTTATTTTCGTAATACGTATGAAAACGAACACACAAAAAAAAAAAAAAAAAAATCTAGTTTTAATTTTTTGTAATTTCTTCAGAACTTGCTCAAAAATAATTTATTCTTAATGGAAATCTAAAGTTTATCTATGTGCATGCTGAAGAATTAATATGCGAAACTGTATCCACTACTGATTTTAATGTATTAAATAGCTTTGAATTTTATCTAAGACCTATAGGCAAATTTGGATCAGACCGAATGGATAATAATGGGAAATTGGTTGAATGAAGAAAGTGGGAGGAAACGAAAGAACCATGAGGAAGTCCATGCACACAGTTTTCGTTCACCACTAAGTCCACATGGCACGAGGCGGGTTCGAGTCGTGGACCCCCGGACCAGAGGTGGGCGCTCTACCACCGAGTGACCCCGGCTCCAAAATAGCTCTCATACTTCATGGAATTTATAGTTATAATATGTTCCCAAATTGATAGTAGAATTTTGAGAGCTGAAAACTTATCACTGAAATGAACTCAAATATATCATAGAAAACTAAATCGTGGAACATTTCGTTTGAGAGATGTAGCGTGGAAAAAAGAAGCAATTGCGATTCTAAAATTTGCGGTTACTCAGGAAGGAAGGAATGAAGGAACAGACGTAATTTTAGAAGAAAAGCTGATACGTAGAAACATTGTAAATTATTTCTTTTTCGAACTTAATTATGGAAATTAATTAACCTCTAAAAACCACTTCATTCATCGTGTACCGACGGAAATAAATTAGAAGTTACATTCAGATTGACTTTCTTTTGTAAAATACACCGTAAGTAACGCCATGTTTTCTTTCCTTCTCAAAACTATAACAATTTCTTGTAATTGCCCATTATTCACGGCTATCTTCTGTAGCGAACACAACGTATCTGTGAATTTTACTTTAGTGTTTACTGGCTAAGGTATTTGAAAAGGAAAAGCTAACTTAGTAGCTGTATCAGTGCCGCAAGCTATTTAAATATTTTTTATTAAAATAAAAATATATATATTTAAATAAAAAAGTCAACGAAAATAATAATTATTATTATTATTAAATCATGATCTTTTCAACACTGGTTATGACTTACTTCTACATTAAATGAGCCACTCAGTTGTCTGTCGGTCAAAGTCCATTTCTGTTAGAAAGTGGGTTTGTCGATTTAAATGGATCTAGAAGTGATAATCTTTCAGTTGACAAACGGGTTTAGACCCCGTTCAATCTACTGATGCTTGATCGCAAAACTGTCTTAGCAACTGATGAATGTGGTAGATTAAACTACAGATATGAGCTCAAAAAGTGCGTTCCTGTAAAATTCGTTTAAATGGACTTGCCCCGATAGGCAACTGAGTGGCTCATATATGAAGAACTTATATACTGCATTCTTCTAAAATATATAACGTGACGAAATTGTATTCAATTTGGTGCAATTGTAACTGAAAATGTACTTACACCTGATTCTGCAATTTCAGAGACGACCTTCCAAACATCTGTTTTAGAATCTAGAACATGAATTCTGTCATCAAGGTTGGTGATCTTCATTTTTGGTGGTAGCTGATGTATATGTTCAACAAAGATATCTAGGAATAAGCAAACTGAAATAAAATAAGCATTGTTAGTACGACAAACCTCATATTTTGATCGGGCTAAACGAACACATTTAGTTTTGTTCCTACCGAAGAGGCAAAACTCTGATGCTGAGTTTATAATAATATGTATTATGGAGCAGCCGAATGTTTTTATACACAAAACAGCAATAAATAATTTAGATTTCCACAGTGACACTAGCTAACTACACAATATTACATTCCAGAATTACAAGAAAAACATGTACAACTCGGTTGCTTCGAATTTCAGAAGGATGCAATGAATCAAATCTCTCCTCAGGAGATGCAGCCGTAGCTTTTTTTTTAAGTTATAGGAATTAAAAAGATCTGCGCGCCATTTAGTTATTTCGGTGGTGATGCAGTCTTGACTCAATAAGCATGGAACTTCAGAAACAACTTTTATCTTTTGCTTTGGCACGTTTTTGTGCAAAGAAAATGTGCATAATGGTAATTTTCTTCTCGAATTATTCTTAACTCCACGGGTTTTAAGTCACGTGCAGGGGCTCGTCCTCTTGCTTATTGCCCATAACACGAACCTACTTTGACCGTGGCGTCTACGGCGGTAGGCCAACGACTCAAAGGTCCCGGGTCGAGTCCCGGCAGGGGCATGGGTGTGAATTTTAATGGTTAAAGAGCGAATCGTGACGGGCGGAAGTCCAAAGTTCCTAGACTGGCCCATATAAAAATTAAGTTTACCAAAGTTTTATGAATCTACTTGACTATGAATTCTCAAAGTATTTCCCTATTCAGCGTAATTATAATTCAAAATTCCCTTGTGATGTAATAATATGCAGTATTTGAACGATAAGTAAAAAATAAAATGGTAATATTTCATACAGCGGTTTTCAATAAAATGAGTTTAATATCACGTAATTATCAAACTGTTAACTACAAACTAAGTCCCAGCATCTGTAGGTAAAATTACAGTGACTTATTAGTTGTGTGTTTAGTTTTCACACTTTTTGGTATCCTTTTCTACACTCAGTCGTTAAAATCTGCTCAAAGCCTTTCCACATTAGATGGGGCCTTCGAGCATAACAGCAGCCAAAGCCTTACCCCAAGTGTCATCCGAGCCTTCGCCTGCTCAAACGAAGCTCTGCAAAACCTCAATTAGAATTGCCGCCAGCAGGACTCAAACCTGAGTGCTTGCTCAGCATTGAAGTTTGCGATTTCAGCTACTACGGCACGGGGTTCGGGTTTAAGTCATATGTATTGTTCTCTTCATCGCTAGTGAAATGTATTATCGTACACATGAATAACGGAAATTAAGTAAGAGTTCCATATGCCTGAAATTACCTACACATTTAACGTACAATTACTTTTTAAAATAGTTCGTTAAAAGGTAAACAAATAGATGTTTGCTTCACTGCACAAGTCTAACAGGTATTAGTAAATGTAGTATCAGGATATTCTATCCTGGCTGGAAGGCCGGATGAAAAAAAACCATTGGGAAGACCGAGTTGTCGTTGGGAGGACAGTATTAGAAGAAATCTTCGAGAAGTAGGTATTTGTGATGAAAACTGGCTTGTTGATGCCCAGGATAGAATCCAATTTCGAATGTTTATTACTGTGGCGATAAACTTGCGAGTTCCATAAGCCATAGAGTTAAGGCCGCTTTAGACGACAACATTTATGCTACGATGAATCTTACGATTAGCAGTAGTGCCAGAGTGTGAAAGCAAGAATGCTACAATAGGGCAAGATGCTATGGTATAAATCAATAACTTTTTTTCTTTTTACCCTGGCAAACTGCTTTCGCTAAGATTTATCGTACGAGAAATTTTATTGTCTAAAGTGGCCTTTAGTTAGTTAGCATCACGAAATTTTAAAGACTATCTATAGTTAATTGCTTAGACGTTTTTCATGAACCTTTACTCATATCTAAAAATTTCAAATAGGTAAACTTCAAATAGTTCCTCTATTTCGTAAGTGGAAGGACGTTTGAATATACTTACAAGGCAGATTTTAAGGAATGAGAAGCTAATCTCAGCAGCTGTCAACAGATGCCGCCCAAGGAGGTTCGCCGTTCAACACAAGTCTCCAGTTGGTCTTGTAAAGGCAGAAGCCTGCCGCAGGGGTCTCAAGAAGCCGCCCCGAGATTAAACCCTGAAAGAAAACAAGACATAGGTAAAAAACAAAGCACTGATATAATCCATTATAAAAGCCATAAACAGAAACAAATAAAATTTACGCGTACACAGTCAACTAAAATTATGCAAATGCGAAATCTGTGAATTTCTCAGTACTGTTTAATTATGAAAGTTCCTTTTTATCATCAATGAACAGGATATACTATATTAAAAGATGTCAAATATATATACTTTTCCTAGATATGGATAATTTCTGCGGCTGCTGATCCTTATCCTCAATTTCCCTTAAACAGGGTTACCAGGGATTTTCTATTTTCAGTTTCCGTGACTGTTCCAGGTCTGGAGAGCACATTCTACAGGTTGAATTTCTTCAGTTTGTAGTGTATATTTTAGCCTCTACGATTAGGAAATCTTTGTTAGCTAAAAGTTGTATAAAAAAAAGAAAAAACTATACACAGAAAGGTCCACCACAAGATCCACCCTCTGTCTTTTCAGAGTTCCCCTCATAAATTATAATTTCCCTGAGTTTTCCAGATTTATAAAATTCCCTGAGTAATCCAGGTTTTCAAGGTTTTCCAAGGTGGTAGACACCCTGTCATAAGAACAGGAGAGTCGCAACATTGTTCCGACTTCTTACAACAGTTGATTGACTACATTATCAAGACATGAAATATTTAGTTTAAAACAGATTCTCAAATGTCTAATTTATTAAGTTACCCTCGTACTACATTCCTACTTTCGAATTCCCAACGAGAATACTTTGAAAGGCAAAAACTGACGGTTTCTTTCTTTTTCGGGCCCTCCAATCGGAGAAATCAGTATCCAAACATTCACGAGTCTGAAGCGTGCACCACGAGAATCCGTAGCAGAACTTTCCATTGATCTCTGGCCTCAAGTGTCGAGTTCAAGTTTTTCCCCAAGGAGCTCGATTTACCCATCCCTTTCCTGAGAGAAACAAAAAGTAAACCTGTGAAGAAATATTCTGAATTCTGATCAACCAAGCTCAATAAACTAAATGTATTCGAGCTAAACTTAGTATGTTATAATATATGCACGTTTAGTTATCCTCTTGCCTCACTTTTCATTATTATTACTACTACTACTAAAAAGGACTGATGACTGGTTCTACTCGGAGGCAGGTTTAGAACTCAAAAACCTCCTGGACAAAAGGAACCATTAGTGATGTCACTAGCGTCATCGTATGATGTCCAAAGGATGGAACCTGTAGTTTAAACTAAATTCCGAATCATTCAAATATTTTTAAACAAAAACGTCAGTTAGTTTCATACTACTTAACACATTATATTAATGAAAATCAGCAGCTAATCAACGATTATATTACCAGTTCGCGAGTGCCTTACAATGAACAAGTTTTAACTTGACTAACATGTTTTTTTTTTCTTTTAACAATCCAGATCTGAGTGGCTCGAGGGCATTGTCTTTGATTTCCTCACAGGTTACATCATACGCAATTTTAAACGCTCATACCAATTTAACCTTCATAAAAACATGACGTTCTTATCTAACTAAAGGTCATACTATTTACACATGCGGTCTTTTTTTAATACATGACACTGCTCGTAATACCAATTTCTTAAAAAGCATGTTTATTTATCTCAGTTCGTAAAACTTGGGTAGACTATTTCGTGTGGGTCATTTTAGTCATTTGGTCACTTCGGTTCGTCACGATTCGAACCCGCGGCCTTGGAGAGGGTAGGCCTAACGTCTCAGTTCACACAACTACCCCAGTCGGCCTAGCTCTTGAGACAAGAGTAGCTAATATTTTTCCAGTCCAATCTCTACACGCACATTGAAGAATACACACGAGTTACTAAAATTTACGATGTTAGAAGTCCCAAAACGACAGCACAGATGTCAATATAAAGGACAAAGGATGATATTTACGTTTGCACAGGGCACAGTAAATAGTTACAAGATAACTGCCTACTTACACTAAAGGGAGTGTAATGCGTTTTTTAGCCTCAGTGAGGTCGGTCGAGATGAACCTTCTTAATCAAAGCGAAGATGCACACTTTCAAACTGCTGTGTTGACTCACGAAGAGCATTTTGCTACTGCAAAGAACTCACAGTGAAACGGGTTTATATATTCGTATTCACCTTTCAAAGAATTGTTCACATTGTCACAAGATTGGGAAAATCACAACACTTATCAGGAACATACGATAAGCACGAGCTTCCTCTTCTGCAGATAAGCAAACTTGCTCCTTGCAATGAAGGCCAATGAGTTACGCTCTCTGCCCCTTTTCAATTAAAATGAACTTTATCTGTTTTATATTAATAAAGTCACCACGTCCACTTCCTTGGCCTTCAAAATCATACTTAGTTCCTCTGTGACCGCTAAACCAATGCCTCCGTGTATAAAAGGTAATTCAACGCAGCAACAATGTAATATCTGATCAAAACCCTTTCTAATTCTTTATCTCTGGTATTTCTACGGCAGAATTACGAGTCACTTCGTTTGTCAACAATTCTAAGAAATGACAAATGAAAAATCACTTATCCCTCTACACCCCGAAACGATTATGGTTAATCGAACGAGGACTGGACAACCTGTTAAATACAGTTTGAAGAAGAACAGCACCTTTTGTGTACTGACATGAACAGGCTATTCTTCAAATATTTGCACAAGACCAGAAATGTTACTTAATGCGATATATAGCACTTCTGTACCAAAGATCAATCTCGTTCGTAACTTCGTCTTTCAACCTTACGAAATGTTTTATCTGTCTTTCTAAAATAATCGAAAAATCTTACATCAAGTATAAAAGAACTTCAATGAGAGAAAATGTAGGGTATGAACAACAAGTTCCCGAAGCAGAATGATGCGCTGGCGAGACAAAACAAAACGAAAAGGATAATAATAGTTAAACTCGGAAGCCAACAACGAACAAAGAGGAATACTGATTAAATTACGAAACAAGGGTGCAATGTTTAAAACGGACACCGGTTTAAAATTAATTATAAGAAAAATACCATATTTTTCCACCATCTTGATCGATTTATAATTCTCACGAATAAAAATCTCTAATAAATTGGTCGCAGAATTAGCGAAATCTCTCCTTTCCTGCCCTTTTATTCTCCAGAAATTGTTGGGATTTCCTTTAAGTTTCTTTACGGTACAGAAGGAAGGATAGATGTAGAATTTGCAAGTGAAGGTTTTACTTTGGCAAGTTGAAATGTGCGAATGTCCAAGAACCAAATCTTCTGTTAATGTTTCTTTGTTCTAAAATACCAAGATGTCGATTTAGTTTTTCCAAATATTGAAAAGGAGGTTCAGACGAAGAAATCAAGATATTTCTGTAGATGGAAATGATATCGTGTTTATTTAATCAATACCCCCATAGTTCTTTTTATAGTGGAAAAGAACGCTGCCTTTAGTGTAGAAATGACCCAACGCATTGGACAGAACATCTTAAACGTCGAAAGAAAAAGACGAGTGAGCTACTTGCATATTATGATGTGGTAATCATCAAAGCGTGGTACTCGAGTGTAACACAGGTTGGCAAACCTTGGGTATCGGCTTAATCCGTAGTCTGTAGCACTCAATTTAATTTGATTACTAGCTGTATGAATTAAGAAGCGAAGCTTAGAGTCAAAGAATTACGAATGTAGCGTAAAGATAAGGAGCGATAAGTTGAATTTTCAACTGTTCAATACCAGATTTCAGGGCGGAGGAGAGGGAAGAAAAGAAGTTGTGAATAATCACGATAAATTACCTACGGATATTTTGACTTAATGGTTAAGTCTAAATATTATAAACAAATGTAACCTTGTAATAAACTACTTCACCCGCGCACACGAACGTCCCTTTCCCCACATTTTTAAGACTAATATAGAATGAAGGAATTCATTTTGACAAGACACTTCCAAAACATCCAAGTACACTTTAGCTCTTCTAGTTTTTGAGATATTCACATTTGCGTTTGATAGCTACAGGAACAAGAAGACAGCCATCCGTCATGTTGGAAACATGGTTCCTCCGGGAGAAATAAGAGAACACATTTTTCAAACATGTAGAAATCCATATACAAAAAATGAAGATTTTTCTAAAACAGTGACGCAACAAGTGTTGGATGATTTGTCAATCGCCTTTATCTAGCTTCTTCAGCACAAAACTTTATACGTAAAGTGTTGAAAGTGCTACGAGAGAGAGAGCGAAAGGCGATTCCACAAATCCGTTGAGGAAGACGGTAGTTAAATGTAATAATACATTCGTTCTGCGTGCGATATGTCTATACTGTGTATGTTTTTAAGCGGTGAAGTCTATTTTATAATCTTTAAATCTATGGTCTACAGAAGTGCACGAAAGAAGTCTGCACAAATCTTTAGGATTCTTGTAAGAGTTTGATTATTTAGATTTTAAAAACTTCAGAAAACTCTTATCAAATTTCCGACCAGGGATTGAAAATATGGGTGAAACCAGTCTCCAAACATTCCTGGAACAGCTGAACCACTTCCGTGTTGTCCAGTTCACTTGGTCCATTTCTAACAAGTCACATTCCTTGACATGGACATCACTTTAGAAAACAACAAACATCCTAAATACTTCCGTTCACATAAAACCTACCTACCAACCGCATGCAGTATTTACACTACTCAAGTTCCCATCCTTACCACACCAAGGAAGCGATTTATTTCTCCCTTGCAGTCAGAAAACAACGCTTGAATTCCACCACCTCTGCTACTGAACCTTACAACCAACGCGTAAAGGAAACTAGTCAACCGTTGCTACCCACCTAACCTTCTAACCAAACAGATTCGCCGTGCATCCTCACACATTCAACCCACTGAAACCACCAACCCACCGTCGCTCAGCTCACCGGCTCTAATCACCCAGTTCCATCCTAAACTAACCAAGGTCAAACAAATCCTACACTCTCATTTCCACATTCTCCAATCTGACCCAGAAACAAGATCAATATTTCCAACTAAACAAAGATTAGTTTTTCGACATCCACTTAATCTTAAAGATCTTAGTCCGTACAAATCCTTCCTCGCCGCCACCCAAACCAGCGCCCATGCATCCATGAGACCACGATGTAGGACCTGCTCTGTTTTCATCACTTCTCCCAGTCAGTATCAATGCTGCTAATGGCCTAAATCCCAAAAGTACATACCAATGTTATACACCTCTAATGTTATATACATCCTAACCTGCAAAATTTTTTATGCCTTTTATGTGGGGGAAACAGGTGGACCTCTCAACATTTGTTTTAATAACCATCGCCACTTGTGCACTATTAACAAACCGGATGCCCCAGTCTCCTTACACACAATCCCAACACCAATTTTCATCCACCTTTCCTGGTTGCCATAATCCACCTTGCCACGACAGTAGTTCTAACTGTTCTTTATTCTTCCTCCACACTACTGATAGTCCTATGTCGTCTCACTTAATCCTCTTGAGTTCATTCTGCAATTCTTCTAATTTGTCCTCTCCTGTAAATGACTGACAGTTGAGAGTCGCCACGTATAGGTCCGTTCGAGTTGCCGTGTCGGTGTCCAGGCAGTCTACAGTCCAAACCCGGGTATTTTGACCCTCTGACTTCCTGCAGGACTGACCGCTGCCGTTGCCAGCTGCATTCCGTCCTCCTTGCAATGAGATCCTCCGAGGCTGGTTCCTTACTTGTACCATCATGTGTAAAGAAAGAAAGAAATACTGGCATGGTCTGGCACGTACATAGTTTTCGCAAACCACCTCTTGACCTTATATACATACTTCCTATTTATTTCTTCCTTGGCGATTTATTGTAGCTGCCATTCCCAAAGATATCACAGGGTTTGTGATAAAATACTGATTCATTATAGTCTTATATCAAAACTGATAACGATATTTGAGTAGGTAATTTGAACTGTATTGACTCGTCGTGCAATATAAATCATGTTATTTTCTACCCACTGCTGAAACGGTCTCCGTAATTTATTCCCCACAAATCGTTGCTGTCCTCGTCCATGTAGCTATTGAAAAACATTTGATTTCATCTATCTATCTTACATTTGATCGTCTTCTAGGTCGTTCCTTTTTCTGAGAACCCCGAGTAGAATATTTTATCGTCTATCTGTTATTCTAGCTATGTGACCGGCAAATCTCCAGCTTATTATCTTCGTAGTCTTGATCATATCATCCACCTTTGAGATGGAATCAATTCACTTGCCCTCCTAATTATTTCCAGCATGCATCTCTTCCACTGCTCTTCCTGTATCTATCTATGAGCAAATAGTTTAGGGTTTCGCTACGGATTGAAACAAGGTGATGCCTTTTCACCAGTACTGTTTAACTTGACGTTAGAATATGCGATTCTAAAAATAAGTGAGGACAAAAAGTACTAACCCTGAATGGCTTAAATGAAATTGTTCGTACACGCGGATATAGGTGCACTACAAAGTAACATCGATGTCAGTAGAAGTGTGCGATGAAATTAAGTTTACAGGTAAACGTAGAAAAAAAAAATGAAGTAGCTGAGCATCGGGCAACGCATATTTCGATTCAGTTCAAGAACTCCTAGAATAGGAACTAATAATACGGAAATTCAAACTGAAAATACAACGAACGGTTATTCTGCCGGAAATACTTTACGGTTGCGGAAGTTGGAGCACGACCCTAGCAACAAAAATTACGAGTAATTGAAAATAAGGTCTTAAGATATACGGTCCGAAACTGGACTAGATGACTGGAGGAGACTGCGTACTGAACTTTACGACTCCGCTGATGTTGTAAGAATAATGAAATCGTGACTAAGATGGGCACCTCATGTAGCTCGGATAGGGGAAAAACGATTACATATTATCTTGGGTGGTAAGTCGGATGTAAAGAGACCATTGGGAAGGCCGATGTGTCGTTCGGAGGATCTTCGAGAGATAGCTGTTCGTAATGAAAATGGCTTTTTCTTGCCCAGGATAGAATCCTACTATACAGTTTCGGTACACCGATCTTGAGGGTAAGCCAATACGTACATATTTTAGTACTTCTGCAACGCGATTTTTTTTTTCTCTCTCTCTCAATGTCCAAGGGCATGAAAGGACAATACTACACGAACTTGGTTAATAAAGTAGTTTTCTCTCGATAAAAAGCTTGAATAGATTTTTGTAGCTCATGTTACAAGGTCCAAACTATATCGTATATAGTACAAAGACACTTGGTGTTAAGAGCAATTCGGATGAAAGCAGCAGAAGGCCTAAAGGCTTTTTAAAAATAAATTTAATTAAAGGAGTAGCAGAAAAATACAATAAAAGCTAAAGCCAGTGCTTAGGAAGAAACTGTTCTTGTAATATCAGTGACCTTTTTCAAGTGCTTTCATACGCTGAATTGCTAGCGTGCCAATTCCCAAGCAAACTATCATCGTTTTCAAAATACTACAATAGCCTGTATGGAAGTGTTATCTATTGATAAAATAAGCAAATTATTGTAGTGGGTACTTGTTCTCAAACTGTTACTTGGGGAGTTAAAATGTATGTACTTCAGTAAAATAGTGATCGACGTATTGCGTGACATCAGCAGTGATAAGTATTCATAAACTGAACTGAATTTATTTATGGTAGTTAGGAACAAAGGGTAAGCTGCCATAGAGTGGAGAAAAGAATGTTGGAAAGTAGTCGGGCCCGGACCTAGTTTGTAAGTACCATTGCAGCATTTGCCTCGTGTGACAGGATAAACCCTGAGTCAGGATGCGCGGAAGCTGTGATCGTCCCCATGATCTTCCGACTGCTAAGCCAATGCTCTACCAACTAAGCTACGGCAGTTCGATAAATCTTCATGAAACCAACTATGATAATACAATAAAGATCACCTCTCCTATCCTCTACGATTATTCCACGTTAAGAACAAACGGATGCTGTGATATTCACAACTGTTTCCTGCTTTCTACGACTACTTGTCGTAAACCTGCCTAGTTATTTTTTTAAAGTACGCTATTTGTGTGAGCAGGAAGAAGGAACTGGTGCTACTGTTAACTGAAGTATCATTCTAGAATTCAAATGACTCATTTAAACTAGAGATATATCAGTTGGATGATGTGGCATCCATGTTAGGAACTTTCCAATTACGAGGAAAGTAGGAACAAATTGAATCCCAAATCAGACGAAAGTTAGCAACGGCTTTAAACTTTCCAGAAAGGGTGGTAATGTGGAACCAAATAAGTAAAAATGCACATAAACGGAAATCTCCGAGTCTGGGTTTTCAGGTCCCTGGCTTTAACCTGAGCATTTAATCTCGGCCACTCTAAATGGACTCTCGTTCTGGAAATACACAGAGAAACCATAAAAAGAGGAGCCAAAATTCGGGGTGTTTTCTATTACATCAGAGTTCTGATTAACAGAATTTCCGTATTAAACTAATCACGACTCAGTAAAATATAAAATTTTGAATTTAGCAGTTTGCTTATGCTACATTTGATTTTATTCTCTTAGTTATGAACGAATTATTTGAAAAATATCTTTGCAATATTCAGTAAAAATACAGTACAGTAATTCCATTACAGTATTACATTATAGCCTGTTTGAAAATTTGTTTAAGAAAAGGTTGTTTCTTTAAGATGTGGTACAGTACTAAACTACAGTATGTAACTCATTACGTTTCCTGTTTAACCGAATTACTCTTAGTCGCATCAAATTCGATTAAACGAGAAACTAGTGTATAGCACGAAAGAGATTCTCTTATACTACAACGTCAGTGTCCACGCGACCGAAATAACATTCTATGGTAAGTTTTACAGAAGTAATGTCATACAACCCTGGTTAAATAGAGGAAAGGCCTGGAAAACTTCAATTAGAATGACTGACAGCAGGAGTCAAATCTGCGTGCCTCTCCAAATGCTGATCCGGAGTCGGCAACTGTAAACAGATGCGTTCGAAAAAACTGATACCCGGCAATAACAATTACCTTGAAATAACATTTTATAGGAGTTCAATTTATTAATGGCCTTTAGGTAAGTATGGCTCGGACCTGGACAGGGTACGAGAAAAGATGTAGGAAGGAGATGGCCAGTGGTTCAGGTACCATTCCGGCATTTGCTTTGTGACTTGAGGAAAAAACTACGTCAGGATGGTCAGCCATTGGCATCGAATCCAAGACATCCCGAATGCGAAGCGAATGCTTTACCAACTTAGCTATGGCATGTATCCTTTCATAAAAACTGCTTCCCAAAAATTATTTAAATTCAAACAAACACTGTTCGTAAAGCTTTGTACAAGTCGTGTGTGTTTCTACGTACTGAGTTATCAACATCTTCACAAAGTTCAAAATCAACTCTCTTAACATTTACATTTCAGGTTAATTGCACCTTCCTATCTGAACAAATGTTTCACATTGCAAGCCCCATGAAATCACTATCTATTTGGGTCACTACACACTACTAAAGGAATTGCGCAACACCGATTCTACTAAACTGATCAAGTTTTATTGGTAATGGACTTTCCAAGACACTTCAAACCTAAAAATATTCATAATGATAAGAAAATTCACAAAAATCATTCATGGTATATAGCATTTACTCAATGATATGCAACTTCGATTATTCTCTAGTACTACACTTCACCACTCACTGCGCTGAAGTATTATTTCGAAGATTCAAACTGTTCTTGGTCAACAACACAACAGTTACCAGGGCCGCGGTGGTAAAATTGTATAGCGCTCACCTCTTGTGCTAGGGGTTGTCCGTTCGATCCCTGCTCATGTCATGTGGGCTTTGTGGTGGACAAACACCGTGTGTGTGGGTTTTCTCGGATATTCCCGTTTCCTTCCCCACTTTCTTAATTCCACCAATTCATCCATCCAACCTGACCCAAAGTTGCCTAAAGCCTTACAAATTATATTCAAACTTACAAAATACGACAGTTGGCTTAACTTACAAACGAGCTTAATTTATGAAGACCACAAACACTTTCATGAATAATACATTTGCAAGACTTAACACTTACTGCTACTCTCATTTGGCAATTTTTAAAAATCCGTAGAAGAATATACAATCTTCTTAGAAACAGTTCCAAGTACTGTTTAAAATAGTTGCTTTCAATTCCACCGGGTCTTCTCACAAAAGAAGCCTTATCGTCACTTCTTTCTCATTTCCTTCAGACTACCGGTTATCCGAGAAGTTGACATGTTCGCTTTCTGTGCGCGTGGTCATGGGATTGAGTTCCGTGGGAGATCACTATCATTCTCACAGGGCTAAATTTGGACGTCTCCATGTCTGCTCCATATGAATTATTCTTTGATTTTACTATTTGGAAATATGCAGCGCAGGATGAAATAGCAATCTGTCAAGGATAAGTAACTAACACTAAATCAAGTCCATAAATACTAACCCTGATTGTTTTCTACTGCCTTCTTTAACAAAGATCCTCGTCGATGAACACCTAATCATAACTTAAGAACACTACCACAAACACAGAAAAATTAATGTAGTCATTTTATTTTAGGTCAGTAAGTTTTTTGTTTTGTTTTTTAAGTAGGTGGAGATTCCGTAAGTCATTCCGTAGGTAAGAAATTTTTCCAAAATTTCTGAAGCTATAAACAAATATATATAAATAATCTTTTCTCAACTATTCACAACCAGGCACCCACAAACTCATCTAACAGTATTAATTTATCTATTTAATTGTGCCGGGAAGTCGTATTAATAATTACAGTTCGGTCAAGTAACTTCTCTAGATGTTTCCAGAGAATGAAAGAAGGAAGAATTTGGCTATGTGAAAAAGTTGTGTACCACCTGTCGATTCAAAATTAATGCACGCTAACAAACCTTAGAATTGGATTTTACGTATGGCCTTCTAGGAATCTTAAGATTCATGCCAGGGTCTAGCTGAAGGTGTGACTGAGGGAAAACCTCAGTCAGGATGATCGGCCGCTGGGACTGATCTCACGACCTCCTGAAAGTTAAGCCAACGCTTTACCATTGAACCCCAGCCGCTCGGTAGCAAATCAGACACACAGCCTGTACTATCATCGCGCCGACCATTGAGGCCAATATTTTTTACTACATACTTGGAAGGCATTTTTGTTTTAATTTTTTGCGGATTTGTCCCCTAAAAAGGCACATTCTTTCGTTTCCAACGCTATATAATAAAATCCTACTAATATGCAACCCAAAGAAGGGAGCAATTGATATTGTTTAATGTATTCATCTCATCAGTAGTTTTATTTCAATAGAAAACTAGATTCGTTCGTTTTTACTAGAGTCTTCAATTTGTATGTGAAAAATACTGCAATGGATTTTGTATAAAACGCAGAAAGTCTCATTTAAAACGGCACAAATCACTCAAAAATTATTCAAAAAAAAAAAAAAAAAAAAAAAAAAAAATGAAATTCCAAATACAGTTGAAAGTCGATTATCCGAACGTGAAACATCTTGTTAATTTTAATACAGTAATATGAACATTGGACACAAACCATGAATAATATCAGGGTTTCGGTTGACAAAATTATTTTTACGAAACTAACACCGGCGCGATGTTTCAGTTTAGTAAATGTTAGAAGTGCCGTGTCGTGTGCTGTTTGATAATTCTTTGCGTTGTACATTACAAGCTATGGCATCTTCGAATAATGAAATCGCAGTGTGCTAATATTTCACACTTCCTATTAATGTATTTTGTATGTACTTGTACTTCATTGTAATGGTAACATTATCTAAGAGAAACCTAAAGCACTCTGTGGCTTCTAGATTCAATTATCCGAACTACAGCTGGTCCCAGTAAGTTAGGATAATCAACATCCTACTTGTATATATAAACTTCCAAAAGGAAGTTTCTTAAAAAAAAAAAAAGTTAAAAGTTTGTTACATTTGAAGTTATAAGCACACATTTAAACTGCATAAATTCGTGTTGGCAAGTGTCCCAACAAACTAGTCTCTGATAACTTCCAGTGTGATAATATTAGTATTATACATCTGTTTCAACAATTCTAGATAATTTCTCCGATCATTGACATCACAGCCTTTTACCAGCAGGACGAAATCTACACAAACTCAAGCAAATGCACGATGATAAATCGTCTTTTGCTTTCGAATTACAGTTGGCAAAATGTATTCAGAACTTTTAGCTATACTACTTCATCCTTTTCGGGTTAGGAAAAGGTCGGATTTTGTTACCATTTTAATGGTGTCTCCAATTATGCATTAGGACAGTTTCAAAAACAGAAAATATACATATATATATTAAAGAAAATACAGCTCCGAGGCCACTTTACATTGGATTTAACAAGAAAGGGAAGAATCTGGGAAGGAATCGGCCACATTCGTATTCAAGGTACCATTACAGTATTTGCATTAAGCGACCCAGGAAAAACCCGCCAGGATAGGCGGCCTAGACCATCCAAATGCAAAAACAACTAAACAAGAGTAGCTCGGCAATACAGAGTAGTTCAATCTAGAATTATATATAGTGACAGAAGTTAAACTTAATCCAGCTAGAAAAGCTTCGCATGTTTTTCGTATCTCACTACATGTATGATGAGATAGTCATAACTCTGGTCGCTTCTTACACACATTTACGCTCGTTGAATTGTGTTTCACGAAAAGTCATCGCTAGAACTCGAGAGAAACCTTCGAACAGTCAAATCAGTCCAAAAATTCAAGACTGATGATCATGACCTGCGCCAATTGCTAATAAAAGGGTTAATCAAGTACGTTCCATCCTCGAACATTTCTCATTCTGCTTTCGTAACATACAAATATCTAAGATTCATGCAAAATTTTAATCTTAACAGGTAGGTATTGCATCAGCTTGAATCAGCCTTTGGAAACCAATAATTTGCAGTCTCCAATATACGAGTATCAATATCTAATGAAACTTTCCAATAATGATATTCTTTCAATTATGGAGAAATCTTAAGTTAGGTGATAAATCTGATTCTTGGAGCAATTCAAATCTTTCTTCATGAATCGTAGCCATTGCAACCCAAGTTATATGAAATAGAACGGTCATGATGCACCCTCCTTATTTAAGTTACTACAGTAAACCGCAACCACTAGGTAATATGGTTAGGTCAAAATTTCGTGCAGTTATACACTTAGTGAAAGGGGAAAAGAATACTGACAAGTATTACAACATTCCACGTGGAATATCTGAGATCTTTGAATGAGTAACAAGTGGTTAAGTTACTTCTACTTTATATGAACATTTCACTTTCTTCTTACAAGGAAGTTATTACATTCTACGAATGGTTTCATACGAAGAGGTGCCATAAATATTTCCTGTTAACTTCATATTTTCTATATCTTGACCTTCACACGAGAAATTCACTCGCTTTCTCTTCATTCTAACCTTTACTTTCTTCCCCTCCTTTGATTTCCTCCTCTGCAGTAACTTTCTGCTTCCTGTAGATATATAATTTCTTAACACTGCCTTAGTCTCAACATGACAAGAACGTTTACGATGTTGCAAAGTATTAATTGTGAAACATCCGATGCATATTGGATGTATCGATTTCAATATAAAAAAAATGCATTTAACATGATTAAAAATTAGGTATGGGTAAACCTTTAATATGCAGAGCAAACGATGTATTTTTTCTGAACAGTTTCTTTGTAAATCAAAAATAACGTATTAGGAAACGCTTGTGACCTTCTTGACAAGAACAAGTGCGAGAAAAAAAAAACTCACTCTCGAGCAGTATAAAAAATTAGCTCGCCAGAACAGAAACTTTAATATTTTGTTTTTTCTTGAGATAGAAGACTTTCTTTATCAACTTCACTTCAACTTTGGACTATTTCATCGTCATTTCACTTACAAACTTACACCGCTTCGACTCCAGGGATAAAAGGAAGGAAAGAAGAAAACCACTCAATAGTCATTAAGTTGTTTGTAAAAATTACCTTACAAAATTCTGCTGCAATTCAACCTGAAGTCTCTAATCATATTGAAGACGACGACAATAAAGTGAAGTCAGCTGTCCTGGTAGAAATAGATTTTAAAATATTATACAATATTCGCGAGAAAAAAAAAAAAAAAGCACAACCCGGTTTATTTCAAGCCTGAAACCATTATGGAGTGTCTGCAATCTACAGGTTCCTATATTCAGAAGAGTGCGATCGTTTGGGATGACGAGGTCTATAAGAAATTACATATTTATTACGGCCATCCATTAAATCCTGAACAAATTTTATCAGATTTTCCCCAAACCCAAGGCTCCCCCAAGGCTAAGGAAAAATGCTGCATTTTTTATAACATTACTTTCGATTTGTTTCCGGACAAATTTAACTAGAAATGTCAATTTTGGGGAATACTAGTGTCATATTTCATGATAAAACGTAGTAATGACGAAAATGAAAAATTTCTACTTAACTTAGCGGGAAAATGTGCCGGGTCCATTTCGCATGCTCCAAAATAAGCGGTTTTCATAACTGACGATTTTTTTCTTTTATCATCATCTCGACTTAAGACCATAACTATCTCTGATTTATTGGTTCTTTCCTGATTATCCTTTTTGATAAAAATTCCAGAATATGTATAAAATTTCCTGATTTTTCCAGGTTGAGCCAATTTCCCTGACTTCCAGGTTTTCCGCATTTTCAGATCAAGAGGCCACCCTGCATTCGTAAAATTACTACTTGTCATGAGCTCTACGTAATTTCAAAGCTTTCTACCTGTCCTCAGAATCAATGCTTTATCATTTATACCCGTGTCTACGAAAATGAAAAATCCTAAGAACATAAATATTTGTTCGATTCTTAATTAGTCTACAAACCAAGTCTAATTTACCCAGCTACCCCAACCTGCATTTTCGACATTGCGTAAATTCATATGAGTGTTAACACGCCAGTTGGGAAACAACCACTGACGAATACGGATAACATCCGAGTATACAAGAAAAGATAGGGCCACGTAGCTCAGTTGGTAGAGCGCTCACCTCTGGTGTTAGGGATCGTCGGATCGATCGTTGCTTTGTGGTGGACAAACACCGTGCGCGTGGGTTTTCCTGGGGTGCTCCCGTTTCCTCCCACTTTCTTCATTCCACCAATTCATCTCATCATCCGTACGGCCTGAGTCATAGTTGCCTAAAGTCCTTAAAATAAATTCAAATTAGGAAAGATGTAAGACTGATTTCATTTCAAATCGTCCAGGGTGGCCCACACGACTGTCTCAGATTTCATTCATATTTTTCATATGGAATCTGCGTGCAAAATTATTAGACCCATATTTTTTTTTTTTACCCCAAAATTTTTTTCCTTCGATTTATAGCCTTTCAATGGCCGGTCTCAGCACAAGGAGTTCGAAAAAGCAAAAATTATGTAAAGTTTAAAAGTTTATTATGGAGAAACTATTATTGTACTTAGTAGCATAAGCTGAATAGTAGGAAGAAAACAAAGTAGTGTGCTTCAGTGGAGGGTAAACATTCCCCTGATACTCCAATAGGATTCGCGCAATTAACTCGCAATGTTGCCAACTTTTGAGATTTTTTTTCTAATTTTAGATAAAAAATTTCGGTACCCATGGGTAGTACGACCATTTGCTTCCACCATCACAAGCACCTCTATAAGGTGTATTAAAACTGTAATGGGTTTGCGTTTCAAGTTACAGCGTCATGAAAAGCTGATAAATGTTTGGACGCCATTTTCTAAGATAAAAAAACAACTTAAAAATCTGAATTTTTTACTAGTATTCGAAAAGTGCCTGAACATTAATATCCTTTTTACAGTCTGTGCGGCCCGAACCCCTAACCTTCGCACTTGACTGAAATTTCGACTTTTGTACTCGGGACACTATGATTTTCTGGTGGTTATAAATGGACATTTAAATCCTATATTCAAACTTGGAAGCCCTAAGTAACACGAAAATGATCCAAAAAAGAAGGAAATGCGTTCAGCTAACAAAATACCTCTGGCAGGGTGAAATAGGACGAAATCTGCGTTGCCAACCTCAGTGTTGCCAAGCTATCCCAAGGTTGTAGTTTTTCGAACGGCACTAGGTCTGCCGTAGGCGAAGAGGAAGCCAATGATATGCATATGAGATATCAGTGTTGCTAACTTATGCACCTATAATTAATCAATGTTCAAAGAAGGGACCAAGTACAGCGCAACAACGAAAGGAAGAACTGCAAATTATGTAGACAATACAAAAGTATGTATGATACGTTGCTTTTTATTCTCTTGGATATAAAATGTATGTTGATTTACTGAATGACATATAGTACAGCGGACTCACTGTAATTCGAACTTGGATAATTCCAATTATTGGTTAATTCGAACAGAAGTTTATTCCCCTTGAAATTCTTATTGCAACCAATGTTAAAATTTCACATGTAATTCGAATTTTTGAACCTTTTATTTGGATAATTTCGAAGTCAGGATTTCATGAATCCAAAAGGAAAGGAAATACAATATTCCTGAATTCCAATGTATCAAACATTTATTCCAGGAGAAAACAAGAATAGTGCAGTTTTAACTGGTTTACAACTATCCAGAGACAGTCGTAGAGAAAACTTATTTGCTCCTATGAAGCCTTCACTCTCTATTCAATTAGGTTAGATTGTCTAATCCTTTTTTGTGCAGATGTAGGTCCGTAAACTCCTCCTCCAGTAGCAAATGATTTGTAAGAAAAAAATGTGAAATTCTTCTTAAGTACAACGAGTTCACACAATAAATTAAATTGTTATTTTGTTAGTCGTGTAAATATTAACGAACTAAAGGAAACACGGATCACTAGGTAACTAATGTTGTTGTACATATACGTGATTTTATATATCAATACATTAGCTATATTGCACTTATTTAAATGTGCTTTTCTTTTACTAGTAGCTTAATTGTTGAGCGAGGATTTTTTTTTTGCACTATATAACCAAGCACAAAATACTCCGAATTTTCACATAAGGTCCACTTCATATTAATTAGGCCTATCGTTGTTTATACAGTAGTAAGTAGTTTAATTATACTGATTTTCTTTAATAATGCATGTTTTGTTAATTCAAATTTTGGATAATTCGAATGTTTTTCGTATCGCCTTGAAGTTTGAATTAAAGAGTCCACTGTACAAGAATACTATCGACAACGCTATTAAATACGTTACAATAACCAACGATAAGTATCAAACTATTATTATTAAATTATTAACACAAAGGTAATGTTAAAAAAAAAAAAAAAGCATCAAGACAAGGTTTTCAGTGTTAAAATTGCATGTGTTTTCCACATAAATATTGTCTGTTAATGAGACATTATAACTGATTCAAATAATATACAATAATGGCTTTTAAAACTGGTTGTTTAAATATTTATATTATTACTTCAATAAGGATACAGCGGATGAATATAAATAATGACTTAAAGAAACTTTCATGCAACTTGCTGCAGATATTTAACCCTTACGGTACTAAGGGGTGTTCGTCGAACCCACAACGAATTAAACTGAACTGTGCTTTTCTGCCTGAACAAAAAAATTCTCAAACATTGTCTACTGGAATGTTAAGAACAGAATTCTACTGGATTTGTGCCTAAACGGCTTATCGCTTACCCTGTAAGCGCCCAGAATTTGAACTAGGTTCAATAGATCCTCCTCTTAGTAATGCATGTTACTCTTTTTTATCCGACTGAAAATATCATTACGGATGTGTGTTTTTGTTTCCTGCTAGCAATAAACACTGGTATATCTGGACTTGGCAACACTGATCATTTAAACCCCACAGTTTGATATTGATGAACGTAATGTTGGATTTGAGGTATTGCAAGGGAAGTATTTCGTTGTACACCGTGCCAGTTTTATATTTTGATTTATAACACTTTAGTGTTTTTGTAGTTACAATACGAATGTTTTGAAGTCTAATACTGTTTGTGCAGAGTGTTGTATTGCATAGAAATAACAGCGAATGTGTTGTCACTTAGTTATCTAAAATTGAAATGTCTAGAAAACGTGCTATAATAATGTATTACAATCTTTTTATTATCCAATTCTGTTAGTTTAAAATGATATGTCGAATCTAATTAAATTCAAACATTCAATAAAGTAAAAAAAATATTGTTTGATAAACAAAGTCAAACATTTATCATACTGTCAATTCAATTTCATAATTGGTAAAAATCTTTGGAGTTGCCATAGTTGCAGCTGTTTTTTCCTTCTAAAATTAAAGTATTATATCTGTAATGAGAAATGAATGCACTGAGTATATGCTATTTTGTACATTTTGTGTAAGTTAGCAATGATAAACATAATATATAACAATGAAATGTCCATTAATAACCACCAGAAAATCATAGTGTCCCGAGTACAAAAATCAAAATTTCAATAATTAATTGCGAAGGTTAGGGGCTCGGGACGCACAAACGGTAAAAAGGATATTAATGTGCACTTTTCGAATACTAGTTTAAAAAAAAAAAAAAAAATAGCGTCTAAACATGGAGACAATGAATTTTTCAGCTCTTCATGACGCTGTAACTTGAGACGTAATGATCAGAAACGAAAACCCTTTACTGTTTTAACACACCTTATAGAGGTGATGCTTATGATGGAAGCAAATGGTCGTACGACCCATGGGAACCGATTTTTTTTTATCTGAAATTAGAAAACAAATCTAAAAAGTTGGCAACATTGCGAGTTAATTGCGCGAATCCTATTGGAGTATCAGGGGAATTTTTACCCTCCACTGAAGCACACTATTTTGTCTTCTTTATGCTATTCAGCTTATGCTACTAAGCACATTAGTTTCTCCATAATAAACTTTTAAACTTGACATAATTTTGCTTGTTTGAACTACATGTGCTGACTGGTCATTTTGAAGATCGAACAAAAAATTTTCGGGAGTTAAAAAGAAAAAAAATATGGGTCTAATAATTTTGCACGTAGATCCCGTATAAAAAATATGGTATGAATGAAATCTGAGAGACCATGATGGGGACTATTTTACTCTTGCCTGAACGATTTGAAATGGAATCAGTCAAACAATTTCAAAAAAAAAAAAAAAAAAAAAAAAAAAAAAATGAACAAAGCTGTAGTTTAGAAAATTTTAATTACTAACTATACTACAATATAAACTTGATATGTTTACCGGTATATTTTGGAACCTTTCCGAAAGGAAAGGACTTGGTTTTCTTCAGGGCACCCGGAACCTTTCCAAAAGGAAAGGAACTGGCTCTTCTCAGGACCTCCATAACCTTTTGAATCATTCCAAGATCGTCAACAGACAATATCAGGTTTTATGAAAGCCGTTCAAATTTTCTGAAACATGAGAATCAGCGTCATGAAGAAACTTTCAATAAATTCTTAAAGAAGTGAAGAAAATGGTTGAATGGAATCTGAATCCCATTTAAAGGCCAAAAACGGCGCCAAAGAGATACAAGGGCCCGGAAGAGACTTCAGTCATTGATAATTAGTTGATACTGGCGTAAAGCATATTATGCTATTGTAGATGCAGTCCTGAAAGAATTTTAGTCAAGATTTGACCAGAAAGATCTACACCGTATAAAGAAACTGGTAACTACACTGATTTCAGATGTAATAGGACAAGAGCAGGCAAATATACTACGAGTTTATCCCAAACATTATGTACCAACCTTTGTCATCGAATTGAAGATGTTTTTAAGAAGAAAACAGTATCCTCTGTCACCCAAATGTGTTTCGACAAATGGTGCCGATGCACAGTGCGGCCGATTTCAAAAAAAAGCTGGCCAAAAGTCAAAAACGCAAGTGAACGATCTCAAAATCTGTACTTTTTTTTTGTCGCTGATTATGAATCTGAAGTCAGTTGCAAATATGTAACCCGTTCATTCCCTATTGACAACCCCTATTCGTGAAACAGCCTGTATATTATGTTAATCAAGATGAATATCATGTTCATGATTTTTTGGGTCGCTGATGACGAATTTGAAGTCAGAGTTGCAAAATTGAACAACATTTTAGCGTATACTTAAGTGATAATTATTTTTAATGAAATATGTTTTTTAATAAATGATTCCTGATTAGATTTTGGGCGGCCATTTTGAAACCATGATTGCGACTTTTTCAACATTGTAATATTTATCTAAATTACTCGTGATGATACACCTTAATGATAAATTTAGTTTCTCTAGCTGAAACAGTGTAGAATATTGATTTTTGGGTCCGCCATTTTGGATCTAAGATGGCGTCTTTCGAAACATTTTGTAATATTTTCTTCACCTAATAGTGATTATGTAAGTTCATATCTAATTTGGTGTTTCTAGCTAAAGCGGTTTACGCTCTGACCTCTATACAACAATAAGTTTTGCGGTCATTTTGGATCCAAGATGGCGACGTTTTCAATATGTAATATTTTCCTAAACAACTCGCGATAATACCCCTTTGCGCCAAGCTCAAGCGGTGTGGAAAATTGATAATTTGGATCCGCAATTTTGAAACGACTGAATAACAAACAAGGGCAACTTCGGGCAGATATTTTTTTTTTATTATTTTTTTATTATTGACGAACATACATTTGACTCTTAACTTACAATAAGTCTGACAGTGGAACAACATAACTTTTTCATAATAACATATCGTATTTTAACGATTTCAATTAATAAAAATCAATAACAATTATTGTTTCACTAATAATTTATATTTGATAAACTATTTAGCAACTTTTCTACGCAAGGTTAATTGAGATGATTTTTTTTAAATTAATGATTTAAATCAAAATATATCCTTTTAAAAAAGTAGAAATAAAGTGCAATAGTTTTTAATAATTTTCTGGTTTGAATCATAAGCTTTAAAATTCACCTTCCTGTCGTTATGTGATAATAGGCTCTTATGATTTAAAGTCAAACCGAAGTGATGGACCTAGAATTTTAACTATTTGATTGGTTCATTTCATACTACATGCGAAATTTTAGAAGAGACCGTAGGAACCCAATTCACATTATACGTGTACAATTTGTATTACAAACATGTTTATTTTTATAATACATCTGAAAACGAATACACAGGAAATAAAAAATCCAGTTTTGGTTTACAAAACCTGTTGTTTCGTAACATTACATACTTTTTACTACGCAAAATGTATTGTATCAAATTATTCAATTTCTTCACAACTTGCTAAAAAGTAATTTATTCTTAATCAAAGTATAAAGTTTACCTATGTGTAATCTCAAAGATGAATATGCAAACTGTGTATCCACTATTAATTTCAATGTATTAAATAGCTCTCAACTGAATTGAATTTTATCGAAGGCCTTTAGGCAAATTTGGATCAGACCGAATGGATGAGAATGGGAAATTAGTGGAATGAAGAAAAGTGGGAGTAAACGAAAGAACCCTGAGGAAATCCACGCACACAGTTTTCGTTCACCATAAGTCCACATCAGAGCCCTGCACGGGCCGGGCGCGCCCGTTCGGCCCGGCGGATTACCCGGCCCGACCCGGCGAACTGCCCTGCCCGGCCCGGCCCGTTTCAAGTACACCGGGTCGGACCGGGCCGGGCCCATTCCGGGCCGGGCTCATTCCGGGCCAAGTCGGGTCGGCCCGGACACATATGATGTGGGGCCGAACCAGGCACAAGTACTTCCTTGCCGGATCGGGTTGGACACTTCAAAAGTCGGATCGGGCGCTAATACTGTCTGCCTATGTTAATCGTAATTTATTTGGATGCAACTTCCAATACAAAATAAACTATTGATAACGTATCACGTAATATAGATTCCGGATACGGCCATCTTGGCCAAATTAGCAAATTTCGATTTCCGCATTGAAATCCACAAGGAAACGATAATGTAGTCAGCATGACAAGCGAAGCTTGAAATTCGAATCGAACAATCCTCAACATGTCACGTGATATAGTTTCCGGCAGTCATATTAGCAGATAGTTTCATTTATGACCATACTTTATGAGCTTAATGCGTAATGTATCTAATTCCTATATAATCCCATGTTAAAAATTAACGATTTTTAAAAAATGTTTTCTTATTTAGAGATGATATACACACCAAAGGACTTCAGATTCGTGTTTGCCATACCGAGTTTGGGAAAAAGCAGGTTGCAGATGGACGATTAAACGAACTGGAAGCTCTCCAGGACTCCATTTTGAATTTTTTGAGACAAATAAAAATATCTGCTAGAAAAGTGGAACAAACGTCATTTCGCTCAGAATGACACACCGAGAAAAATAGCTATCTCGGATTTTCCATAATACATGTCATCACTTAGTTGCGGCGGCCATTTTGTGAATTATTTACATAATAATATCTCGCGTTATAATGGTCATATCAAGATGGATTAAACGTTATCTTACTCTGGAATGCATCCTAAAGTAGAAAATTCCAAACAGAATACCAAACATCTACTTATTTAGATCGGTACGATATATAGGTGTATATATATATATATATATATATAT
>JAGDQP010000843.1:116306-129282 GCA_022664845.1 Lepisma saccharinum
ATATATATATATATATTTACACGTTAGAGGCCATAATTTTAAAGATATTTGAACCAAATTTTTATATGTTGTTTCTAGGCTTAATGGCTCGCTTAAGTTCGTTAATGAACAAAATCGGTCGCCATCTTTGATCTAAAATGGCCGCCGAACCCATTGTTGTATAGAATACACAGCCTAAACCGCTGGGGCAATTGAAATCAAATTTGGCATAAAGGTAAACCATCACTGTTTGATTACGAAAATGTTACCTAGTTAATTCAAAGACGCCATCTTGTATCCAAAATGGCGGAAGAAAGAAATCTATTTTCCATATCGTTTGAGCTAGAGATACGAAATTTGGAATGAACGTGTATTGTCACTAGTAGTTCAAGGAAATATTACGAAATGTTGAAAAAGTATCCATCTTGGATCCAAAATGGCCACCGAACCCACTGTTGTATAGAACACACGGCCTAAACAGCTACAGCTAGGAATATCAAATTTGGTAACAAGGTACATTATCACTTGTATGTTACTAAAATATTACGTGATGTATCCAAAGACGCAATTTTGGGGCGACCATTTTGGATGCCAGATGGTGACTTTTCCCAAATATTTTAATATTTGAATAAACTACTCGTCATAATGCACATTTATACCAAATTTCATATCTCTAGCTTAAACGATGTGGAAAATGGATTTTTAGGTCCGCCATTTTAGATCCAAGATGGCGTCTTTGGATTAACAAGGTAATATTTTCGTAATCAAACGGTGATGTTGTACCTTTATGCAAAATTTGATTTCAATTGCCCCAGCGGTTTAGGCTGTGTATTCTATACAACAATGGGTTCGGCGGCCATTTTGGATCAAAGATGGCGACCGATTTTGTTCATTAACGAACTTAAGCGAGCCATTATGCCTAGAAACAACATATAAAAATTTGGTTCAAATATCTTTAAAATTATGGCCTCTAGCGTATATACAATATATATATAAACCTATCTATCTATCTATCTATCTATATATATATATATATATATATCGTACCGATCTAAATAAGTAGATGTTTGGTATTCTGATTGGAATTTTCTTCTTTAGGATGCATTCCAGAGTAAGATAACGTTTAATCCATCTTGATATGACCATTATAACGCGAGATATTATTATGTAAATAATTCACAAAATGGCCGCCGCAACTAAGTGATGACATGTATTATGGAAAATCCGAGATAGCTATTTTTCTCGGTGTGTCATTCTGAGCGAAATGACGTTTGTTCCACTTTTCTAGCAGATATTTTTATTTGTCTCAAAAAATTCAAAATGGCGTCCTGGAGAGCTTCCAGTTCGTTTAATCGTCCATCTGCAACCTGCTTTTTCCCAAACTCGATATGGCAAACACGAATCTGAAGTCCTTTGATGTGTATATCATCTCTAAATAAGAAAACATTTTTTAAAAATCGTTAATTTTTAACATGGGATTATATAGGAATTAGATACATTACGCATTAAGCTCATAAATTATGGTCATACATGAAACTATCTGCTAATATGACTGCCGGAAACTATATCACGTGACACGTTGAGGATTGTTCGATTCGAATTTCAAGCTTCGCTTGTCATGCTGACTACATTATCGTTTCCTTGTGGATTTCAATGCGGAAATCGAAATTTGCTAATTTGGCCAAGATGGCCGTATCCGGAATCTATATCACGTGATACGTTAACAATAGTTTATTTTGTATTGGAAGCTGCATCCACTACTGCTGCTAATACTGCTGCTAATACTACTACTACTATTATTATTATTACTACTGCTGCTGCTACTACCATTGTGACTACTGCTATTACTACTACTAATAATAATAGTGCTAAAACTACTATTATTATTATTATTATTATTACTACTACTACTAGTGCTAATGCTAGTACTATTACCACCACATGATGTATGGTCAGAACAACCACTGATAACAAATAGACAGACAGAATGGAGATATAGAAAGAAACCCTTGGGTAACCTTTCACACGATTTTCCCATTCGAGAAGGAAAAATAGAAACTGCAATGTTATGAAGACACATGTGTCATTTTCCATTGAATATTGAAACATTAAACTGAATTATCAGACTTGGTTGTTCTCAAGACGGTTAAGTCCTGCCCGGCCCGTTTAGAGCCCGGCTCGAGATTCGGGCCGGGCCGGGTAGGGCCGGTCAAAGTATACGGATCCAGCCGGGCCGGGCCGTCTTCGGGCCTGGGTTTGCAGGGCTCTGGTCCACATGGCACGAGGTGGGATCGAATCGTGGACACCCCGGACGAGAGGTGAGCGCTCTACCACTGGGTGACCTCGGCTCCAAAACAGCTGTCATACTTTGTAGAATTTATTGTTATAAGATGTTCCCAAATTGATAGTAGAATTTTGAGAGCTGAAAACTCATCACTGAAATGAACTCAAATATATCATAGAAAACTAAATCGTGGAAAATTTCGTTTGGGAGATGTAGCGTGGGAAAAAAGAAGCAATTGCGATTCTAAAATTTGCGGTTACTTAGGAAGGCACAAACGTCATTTTAGAAGGAAAGTTGATACGTAGAAACATTTTAAATTGTTTCTTTTTTCGAACTTAATTATGTTGTATTTCATCTGAAAAAACTTCATTCATCGTGTACCGACGTAAGTAACGTAGAAATTTCCTACATGTTGACTTTGCTTTGTAAAATATACCATAAGTAACGCCAATCTTTCCTTTTCAAAACTATTACAATTTGTTGTAATTGCCCATTATTCATGGCTATCTTCTGTAGCGAACACAACGTATCTGTGATATTTTACTTTAGTGTTTACTGGCTAAGGTATTTGAAAAGGAAAAACAACTTAGTAGCTGTATCAATGCCGCAAGTTATTTAAATATTTTTTTTATTAAAAAATCATGACTTGTTTTAACCCTGATTTCTACGTACTTTCAGACGTTGATTCCATTTTATTTGATTATGATCTGCTTCAATCTAAAGTTTTTATACAACTTTCAACACGTGCGTCGTTTACTGCCTCAGTTACACAATCGATACCAATCGAACAAAGGTAGCTTTGCGACTCCTATTCTGGGACAGGTAAAAGGAAATAAATACTTTCATAAATAATTTCTGACCATTACAGATGTACTATAATCAACCCAACATGAAAAAATCCCTAATTTACCCCTACCCAACCTTTTTTTTTTTTTTTTTTACTTTTGGCCAGCTTTATTGGAATCGGCCGCACTGTGCGGTGGTTCGGCCAATGCTAAGAAACATTAAAAACTTGCTTCGCCTTTTGATAGTGGTGCAAACTTAATTATGCGAAGCTAAATAGTTTGTTCTCCGAAACTTCTCAAAAAACATTCCTAAGAGACAGCATAACACAGAAGAGTTTGTGTGTCATACTATAGTTTGTCATGTAGATCAGGATTTACTTGACATATTATAGTTAGACGCGTTAGCAAATAGAATTCTTTGCAGCGTCGTCGTCGTCTCAGAACAATCTTCGGACCAGTCAACTTTAACGTAAGTAGATATGAATAGATAATATCAACTGATTAGTTTGTATTTGTACATTGTAATTTTAACTACAAGCAGAATTTTATTCTAGTTTGTTAATGCTGGCGTTATCCTTAGACTGATCCGAGTATTTTATCATCATTTAGTTTGAAGCATATGTATAATGTAGCTTACAGTTTAAGGTCTAAACCATGACGTACTTGCAGGCTTTCTTTGACCATGCGCCCCCACACCTATTTTAACATGTCAGAGGCGCCCATATTATTGGATTATAACCTGCGCAGATTATGCTCGTTTTCATCATGAACACCTGTATTAAGATGATCCCTTCTAATACTGTCATCCCAACGACGCCTCAGTCTTAATTTTTACCTCATCCGAGCTACATGGCCTGCCAATCATAGTCATCATGATTTCATTATTCTTATAATATCGGGTGATTCACATAGTCTGTGGAGTATTTCATTATGCAGTCTCCCCATTCTACGGTCATCCTGTTTCAGATCGTATTCTGCCGTCCAAAGGTAACAGACTGTATCTGCACATTCGACCGAAATAGTGTTGTTTAATAAAAGGTAGACCCTATGAAGTCAATTTCGATCAAATATTGCAGATACGGCTTTTTGCCTTTGGACAAAGGTCTGCTGTGCTTAGGCAAGAAAGAAGACATGTTTGAAAAATTGTACAAATTGGGTTATTAACGCCAAGTAGAACATATGAATTAAATTTCGGTCAAATTTGCAGATACGGTTTTTTGCATTTGGACGGCAGAGTTTACCAAAAACTTTACTTTCGACCGCTCGCAATTTACGTTTATCTGCGGAGGTCTTACTCCAACTTTCACCACCTAAAAAGAAATATTCCCGAGATGATAATCTGGGATAAGCGCAATTCCGCACGCAATCGATGGCCAACGAGCCAAAAAAGCGTTATACAAATTTTTACGCCCTGCACTCAAAGCCTTAAGGAGATATGAGATATAAGCAAATAAATAAATAAAAAAAAATGGAATGAAGCAGAAGACATATTCAATGCCAAATCAAGACAGTTACTTTCTCTTCAACCAGACTATCTCAGAATTGCATTAAATACGAGAAATTGGAGATGTAAATGAAACTTAGTCACCATGGCAATTGTTAAATCCCCGATACCTTTTAATCTTAAAATCAGTCAAAGTCAAAATGCACCGAAATTTCCATGTTCAATCTTCTTAGCTATTTATAAATTGATGTAACTTTGCCAAATTTCAGGCGAAAACTGCTGTCAATTAATAAAATGAATATTTCACGATAAATCAGAAACAATGCATTAAAGTAAAATATAGCGTTTGGGAGTTGATTTGCATTAGTATTGTAGATATTAACAGATACAGTATCTAGGATTGTCAGTGTTGTCAACCCGAGATAAGGTGGATTTTTCAAATGGAACAGTTTTGATTTCCGTATTTGGAATCCTGTAATGATGGTAATCATTCTATGTGAAGCAGGTTAAAAGTGTAAAGGTTCTATAGCGACAATTAATCTGTAATAATATTCAGTTTGCAACTCTGCGTTCTATGCATCACACAGAATGATTACTATCATTGGAGAATTCCAAATCTCAAAATAAACAAACCTATTGTTAAAGAGATAGGAGCAAAGAATAAAACAAGAATGTTCGAATGCGGAACAGTTTTATGAAGTTAACTATAGCAACTACTATGCGCACTGCGAACTACAATGTTCGAACATAAAAGTATATATATATCTCTGACACTATGGGTGTTTGATTTGGGATCTGGAATTCTCTAATGATAGTAATCATTCCATGTGATGCATGGAACGCAGAGTTGCAAACTGATAGTATTGTTACAGACTAATTGTCGCTATAGAAACTTTATATGTTTAACCTAATTCACATAGAATGATTACCATCATTACAGAATTCCAAATACGGAAACCAAAAGACTGTTCCAGTTGAAAAATTCACCTTATATCGGATTGAAAACACTGACAATCCTAGATATTGTATCTTAATATCTACGATACAAATGCAAATCAACTCCCAAACGCTCAATTTTACTTTAATGCATTGTTTCTGATTTATCGTGAAATATTAATTTTATTGATTGACAATTAACAGTAGTTTTCGCCTGAAAGTTGGCAACCCTGTATTATCTAATGGTTGTTTTACAAATCCTCATTGATTTTTCATATATTTTGTAGCATAGTATGGACTACCAAATATATTTTCTCCGTAATTTTCGAAGGGGAACATGTTTTAAACTATTCAAGATCAAAGTCAAAGGACCATTAATATATTTTTATTTACCCGAAAATAGACTAATTATACATCATTGGAAAGCTTGTTGCAATCTCTTTATACTGCAATTTATTTGAGCTTTCTAGGCCAATTAGCAGCAGAGTTACATCAATTTGTAGATAGCTAAGAAGCTTGATCATGTCAATTTCGGTGCAATTTGACTAATTTTAAGATTAAAAGGTATCGGGGATTTAACAATTGCCACGGTGATTAAGTTCCATTGTGTCCAATATCACGTCTATTAGCTTCCGTTTATTGTCAATCACAGATACATGGTCCATTATTGGTATGGTCGCCCTATTACTACCTCAAATAGATGAATCACCACCTAATTTATTAATGGTGGCATTCAGAGCGGTGAGGGCTCACTGAGGGATCACTGAATTTGTCCTTTGAATGCCACTTCTCACTTCCGGCTCACAGTGAGCCGACGCCATCTTTGTGAGTGACGATCTTCGCGCTCACTTGTGAGCCGGACCTCCCGGAAGTGCGGTTAGTGCGACTGCAATATGGCTTCCGGCGGAGAGGAATATAGTATAACCTATGAGTTTAATCAGAAATATTACCAAATAACAACAAACCATGAGGTGCACTTGCAGCTTCAGTCTGGTATTCATATTTAATCCATCTTGCAGCTTCACATTCATATTTAATCCGCCGTCGATAAAAAACGGTAACATATGCCTGGCATCTTCCTGGTACCATATTTACTACTCATTTTGCTATGCGATATTCAATTGTTCGTGGAACTTCAACCATACGCTTTATAAAATTCAACTGTTTATTGAGCATAAACGAAATTAGGCATCCGAAGAATCCGCTGTGAGCGCTCACTCACTGGAGATCACTCTCACTGAGCCGCTCACTGCGCTGAATGCAGCCAATAATTCCATTGCACATTTGTGATTTAGGTTTGGTTTTATATATTTCTCTATAACAGTTTTCCTTTTGTTATTTAAGGTAATTAAAGAAATGATCAACAAAAGATGGCAGCACTATCTCCTTGTATATCTAATGTATTTTAATCGTTGACGAAATTTCAATGCTGCTCCTACAAATTCAAGTCCAGAGAGTTCTAACTTTCAGGGAAGAAAGTTTATAACCAATTCAAAAGTTCGATCAATGCTGATTATTTATTTTCGTTTTTCATAATTGTTGAAATCGCTTAATTGTTGTTGTGAATATTAAAACTTATAATAATGAAGCTCTTCCAACAATGAACAAAAAAGAAAATTACAAATCAGCATTGATCGAACTCTTGAATTGGTTATGAACTATCTCCACTGACAGAACTCTCTAGGCTTAAATTTGTAGCAGCAGCATTGAAATTTCGTGCAACGATAAAAATACATTAGACATATAAGGAGGTAGTGCTACCATCTTATGTTGGAGATCGATGCCATACATTAACCTTAAATTATTACTTGTTTAAAAACAATTCAAGAAACGCAAACAATGCTACCAATTTATTTACGTTTATGATTAGATAATATTAGATTAATTTTACAATTTAAATTTCATTTATGGCCATCGGGGATTAATCTTTGATTGTGGTATATTAAGGTCACTTTTCAACTTTTTGTGTACCGTACCATTATCTACGAAAGTTTAGTAACTGTTACCAACTTTTCTTGCAGAGTCCCTAACAGTTTCAATTTACTGCTCCAAATGACAGTGAAACTGAATCGTGTACGCGTCAAACAATTTGTTGATAACGCAATGCGAAGGGTATAGGTAACTGATCCACCTTATGCAGTACTCATTTTTGGCTAGGAAAGTTCTGTTATATTAATAGTAACAACTTTAAACTTAAATCAGTAACGTATAGATAAACTTTAATTTACAGTTAAGTGGTAATGCTCGCTGCCTTGTAATTAAGGTGTTATTACAACGTCGTCTAGATCCAATGGAAGGCAATGGCAAACCACCATCAGTACACACTACCCAGGGACCTTCAAGTCAGACCTGCTTTGAGACAGAACATGCATCATAAATCACTGAGAAAAAACGGATTCTGAATAAATTTGCATCGTTCAAATCACTCCAAGGTGCAAGCTATACATAATCCTTTTGCTGTATGCCTGATATAGTTAAAGTTACCTGTGACCAGTGCTGTTGGGCAACTGTCATCGTACGAGCAATAAATTTTAGTAAATCGTAATCATAATCAATAGATATTTATGAGAGTGCACGTGTAAATTGAAGTGTAATTTCCAACATCACATGACCTCAGCGAAGACCAATATCTTATCTCCCTTATAAATGAATGATCCTTGCAGAGGCCTGCGGATTGCGTCTCCAGGACACAAGAGGGCGTTAATCAATACTTATGCAATACTTTATACCAGGGATGAAGCGTAAAATTTAAATTGCACACAAAGTTCACAAGATATAGCGTTGAAATACAGCCCGATATACAATATAGAATTATGTAAAACAAAATAACGCAGCTTTCCGTCCCATGAATTAAAACATTTTATGGTACTGCTACACATAAGGTAAGAAAACAATACATATTTTTCCTGTTTAAGAAAATAAACATTTCTTACCTGTACGGACGCTTGCCACCCTTTGGGTAGGCCTCTAGTTAATGACGGAATGGTGAATGAGTTTTAAAACGTCAACACGGAATAAAGGAGATGAAAACTTCAGGTTTCTCGCTGCCAGGATCAATCCTTTACCTCACGACAACCACCATGCCCTAAAGAGACTGAGAAAGATAATTTCAATTGTGGCACTATTTTCATATCCCTCCTCAGAGCAACTTGATAAACTAAAAGGAAACTATAGAATCACAAATAAGTACGCAATAGTTATGTACACAGTGGTTGCCTAAAACCTCTTTGGGAAAGCGTGAAGCTGTTAACCGCAAACTAATTCTCTTAACATAGGAACTATTTTTCTCCTGTTCTAACTTGCATAGCGGACGCTCTTCACAACTTTCAATGCTGCCAGAATAACATTGAAAAATACCACTGAAGCCCGAACATATTTTACGTTCTTACATTTTCCAAGACTATGGCTCGTACGTCTTTCGTATACCCTGTATTCCAGGGTTGAGTTGCATGAAAGTACTTAAGTGTGAAAGCTGACTTAAGTCAAACATTTAAGACAAAAATGCTAAATCACCGTTGCAAGAATAATGTTAAGTCTAAAAGTGTATCATAAGTGCAAGAATTTAAGACAGGCATCTCACACACTTAAGTTAAATTTAAGCTGTGCAAGATGTGTTATTGACCACTTTAAAGTCAGAAAACAAGGAAAAGAAAGGATTTGCACACCACTTGTTGATGAAATAAGTAATAAAATAATCTGCATTGCATATTTCACTAAATTTAAGCACGTGAAACAAGTTATAAATGACAGAAACCACTCGAATTAATAAGCATGAGTTATCTCTATTTGTGATATACTTTCAACTTTGTGTTGTGGTTTCGTGGCGTAGTTGATTAAAGGCCACTTTAGACGATCCAATTTCTCGTACGATCCCTCGTGTGCAATCCCATCGGTTACATTCTTTGATCGTGTAAAGCGCAGATCGTACGATTTTTCATGCTATCTCCGATGTGTTCTCTAAATAGAAACGGTCCTATTTTTCAGCAGATTTTTCGTACAATCTATGACAGGGCCCCAACTGGCAATATAGCGTGCTGCCGTGCTTTCCTATTCGGCTGTTTGGTTATGGATTACGAGACAAAGAGAACATATTAATGTTATTACTTGATGGTGAAATTAACATACATAGTGGCATAATAAACTATTATAGGTATAAAGATATAAAACAATGTTTTTAACGGAAGTGTAAAAAGGTCGGTGATACTTCAGTACAGCTTCTTCTGCTATAGAGGAGTGGCAATGCCTCAAAATGCTACGTTTTGCATTTTTATAACCATAAAAGGTACTAAATACGTGAGAAATATGTTTAAAAATATAAAGACAAAGTTCTGATGTGATTTAATAGCTATGCTCTTCCTATATATTGTGCAATGCAGTTAAGGTGATTTTCATTGTTTTTCTTGTGCGTAGAGTACTGAATCTGCTGCAATCATGATAAGTTTAAAAGGAAATAATGTAGACGATGCCGGTATCTTTGCAATCATGTTCCTCCCCAATTATTTTGATAAACATATACGCTGTGCATCGGAAATAATGTAATACATTGAATAGTAATTATAGAAGTAGACATAATGTAAGTAGAGTGTCGACGTCAACCCAGAGCTGTGCAAGTCAATACATGAGCTAGGTAATTAATCGAACGAACTAATTTTTATTCAAGGGTTAAGACAGCTGACCAGCCCTATTCACACCTATATACCTTGTGTGAAATGAGGCTATAAATCATATAAAATCTACATTACTCCTAATTTTTTTATATTGCAAGTATTTCATGCTTATAGGAACGCAAAACGTAGCATGTTGAGGTATTTCGAGTGCTCTGTGATAGAAGTAGTTAAACCGCAGTGTTACTAATTGCCCCCATATGTATAAATAGGAGTGAATATATCGCGATTTATGTACTTTTGAAGTGCTGTGTAATGTCACATATCTTGTTAACTCAGGAATATTGTAAAAACAAAACACATATGACTCCGAACTTATCACCGAAGACTGCAAAATTGTCAACGTTTTTTGTGTGTCCGCATCGAAGTACTGAAGTAAAACTACGACACTTTCGTTACCACTGAAACCTAGTAGAAGTTAGATTCTCTTGGTAGAAGAATGTGACATTACATTAATTAACTGAATTTCTGTTGCGTCAAGATTAATTGTTATCAATATTTTAATTATTTTCTATTTTTTAAATAGACTATACTTTCATAAATATCTGTGACATAATTACCCTAAAAGCCTGAGGTGTCACAACTATAAACTCCAGCAGTTTCATCATTATCCCCTCGTATCCAAAATTGTACCGTGTAAAACACTATACAATATTGTATGATTTATCGTACGAAAAATCTAGTACTATGGATTGTATACATTCTTTCATACGAGAGATCGTACGAGAAATTGTACCGTCTAAAGCGGCCTTAAGGCGCGCCCTTCTGAAACTTTTTGTACTTTCAAGGCTCATGGGTTCGAATCTCTCCCAGCGGAGATTATTTCTTACTTACACGAAACAAAAAGTAACCTGATTGTATTGGTTATAACTTAGTTTTTAGCTTTTTACATGCTTTTCTATCAGTATGATATATTAAAATTGATTAATATTGTACATCGCCGGAAACGCCTGCAAATGCCGCCTTTCGCATGCCTATGTAATGCACCTTATAATACTTCAAAATTTAATAGGTAAAAAATAAACAATAAATAAGAAGTTGTGAGTTAAGTTAAACTCTTAAATGTAGAGTCTAACTTAGGAATTCCACTTCTGAATTAACACGCCAACAGCAACTCAAATGTTAACTATTACTAAAGCCCACTTTGGACGATAAAATTTCTCGTACGATCCCTCGTATGCAATCTTATCGGTTACATTCTTTGATCGTGTAAAGCGCGGATCGTACGATTTTTCATGCTATCTCCGATGTGTTCACTAAATACAAAGGGTCCTATTTTTCAGCGGATTTTTTGTACAATCTATGGCAGCGCCCCTACTGGCAATATAGCGTGCTTTCATATTCGGCTTTTTGGTTATGGATTACGAGACAAATAGAACATATTAATGTTATTACTTGATGCAGAAATTAACATACATAATGGTATAATAAACTATTACAGGTATGAAGATATTAAACAAAGTTTTTAAGGGAAGTGTAAAAAGGTCAATGATACTGCAGTTCAGCTACTTCTGCTATAGAGGACTGGCAATACCTCAAAATACTACGTTTAACATTCATATAACCATAAAAGGTACTAAATACGTGAAAAATATGTTTAAAATATAATGACAAAGTTCCGATGTGATCTAATAGCTACTGCTTCTCCTATATATTGTGCAATGCAGTTAAGGTGATTTTCTTTGTTTTTCTTGTGCGTAGAGTACCGAATCTACTGCAGGCATGATATGTATGAAAGGAAATAATGTAAAGGATACCGGTATCTTTGCTATCATATCCCCTCATTGATTTTGATAAAAATCTACGCTCTGTGCATCCAAAATAATGAAATACATTGAACAGTAATTACAGAAGTAGACATAATGTAAGTAGAGTGTCGACGTCAAGCCAGAGCTGTGCAAGTCAATACTTAGGCTAGGTAATTAATCGAACGAACTAATTTTTATTCAAGGGTTAAGACAACTGACCCTCCCTATTCACACCTATATACCTTGTGTAAAATGAGCCTATAAATCACATAAAACTACATTACTCCTAATTTTTGTATTTTGCATGTATTTCATGTTTATAGGAACGTAAAACGTAGCATTTTGAGGCGTTTTCAGTGCTCTGTGGTAGAAGTAGTTAAACCGCAGTATTACTAATTGCCTCCATTTGTATAAATAGGAGTTAATATATCGTGATTTATATACTTTTGAAGTGATGTGTAATGTCACATATCTTGTTAACTCAGGAATATTGTAAAAACAACACATATGACTCTGAACTTATCACCGAAGACGGCAAATTTTCAACGTTTTTTGTGCGTCCGCATTGAAATTCCTTTATTGAAGTACAGAAGTAAAGCTACAACACTCTCGTTACCACTGAAACCTAGTAGAAGTTAGATTCTCGTGGTAGAAGAATGTGGTATTAAAACAAACTGAATTTCTGTTGCGACAAGATTCATTGTTATCAATATTTTAATTCTTTTATATTTTTTAAATGGGCTATACTTTCACAAATATCTGTGGCATAATTACCCTAAAAGCCTGAGATGTCACAACTATAAACACCAGCAGTTTCATCATAATCCCCTCGTATCCAAAATTGTACCGTGTAAAACACTATACAATATTGTATGATTTATCGTACTATGGATTGTATACATTCTATCATATGAGAGATTGTACGAGAAATTGTATCGTGTAAAGGGCCTTAAGCATGCGCAACGATCACATTTGGTCGGAATTGCACTGTTGTGTAAAAATAATAATAGAGAAGTACATTCAACATAGAAAAGGACTGGCAAGATGGCGGCGAACTAGAAGAAAACTGCTGCAATCTCCTGTGCATTTTTTACAATGTTCCAAAGTTTTTTCGACATTTCCTTCAAGAAAATTTA
>JAGDQP010000844.1:7358-66711 GCA_022664845.1 Lepisma saccharinum
CAATTTTCGCATTTTTTTTTTTTTCAGAAAAAAAAAATATATTTTCGAATTATTCATATTTTAACCCTTGTGGTGTTTATTTAAACATTTATAGGGTACCTACCTGTTCCTTACTGTGAGTGAATCCCGCCAACGAAACCTGACTAACAGTATGTACTGGAAAACATCAAGTTTCTATCTCCCGCTCTTCTCCGATTATGAAACTGATAACAATTGTTGTTGGCCAAACACAGCAAATTTAAAGAGGAAATATTCCGCTGACGATTTTCTTATTAGGAAAACAAAATGTTGATTGTTGTAATTTAGTTACTGATTATTTTAAGGAAACTTAAGAAAAAAATATACATCTAATCTAAGGCGCACCTTAATTTTGAACATCTAAAATCTGACAAAAACATGCACCTTAGAGTCGAAGAAATATGGTATATATATATATATATATATATATATATATATATATATATATAGAGAGAGAGAGAGAGAGAGAGAGAGAGAGAGATTGATTGATTGATTGATTGATTAGTGTGTGTAATTATGTACGTGATTTTCTTCAAATTTTACCTATTATATTGCCTCTCCTATATATACACTTATATAGGATGTTACGGCCCATTGATTAGCAAAATGACTTGTAGACCGTTGTATATATGTTTAAGCTTTTGTCCATGTATGCCGCTTAGGCCTAATTAACCTTATTTAGAATCGTTTTTATTATAATTATTATTACTAGCAAAGGCGCCAACAAAACAAAAAGTGAAAAGAAAAGTTAAGTTAATGTTTACATTGTCGTTTATATTGCTGCTTAGTACATGGAGTTCAGGTTAAGAACAAGAGAGGGCAGCACAATTTGGTTTTTGAGTTTAAAGATTAGCGGGCATTAAATGAATGGAAACGTTGTTTTAATTTGTTTTACTAAGGGTAGTGAGATTAAAGAAGTTACTGTTTAAGGTACAGTGTAAATCTGTGTAAACAGCTTCTGTTGAAAACATGTAAGAAATAACTTTATGTAAATGTTTATTGTTACCAGTTACGTAAGTAACAAAGATGTGTTACGCTAAGTTGGAAGTAAATCTTATGAATAAATCATTCTTTTGAATTCACTTGTTTGACTTCATCAAATGCATTTGCTCTTGAAAAGAAGTTATAAATCAGCTATTGATGCTTGGACGCTCTACATAATTGGCTTGGCTTACAAGGCTCTTTGTAGTCTCCACTGATTATTCCATTTCCTAAGTAGATTTGGAGCAGTTGGATTGATTATCTGGTGGGACGATCCTATATAAAAGCTAGCCGAAGCAGAACAAATAATCTTTCACGTCCAGTCTCATATCGTCAAACCCGAAGAACCCACAACGACCCAAACTTCAAGGATTATTACTATTACGAATACTACTTTATTACTAGTACAGTACAGAATCTTCAGTCAATCAGTCTTTTGCTGTAACAAGGAGTCTGAAATATATCTAAAGTATTCCATATATTTAATTCGTTACCATTTGTAGTCAAGACTCAGTTTTATTATTGTGGGAAAGGGAAATACAAAGCTTCTGTGATTAGTTCTGTGCTCATGATTGTATCTCGTAAGTTTTTCCTACATTTTGTCAACCTCCGTAGCGTATACTGTGTACGATGAGTAATTCATACCCTCGTGGAGAAAGCTATTCCTGTATTAAACCGTCAAATAGTGTTATTCACTTGAATTTAGAAAGAGTACTTTATTAAAATGCCTAGCCTCTGTGATCCAGTGGCTGCGATCGCTAACCGAGATTTTCCAGAGTTTTCTCAGTTTCTTAAGCGAATGCTGGGACGTTACGTAGCATGTAGGCTCTGGCTGATACTTTCCCTGCCCTTTGCGTGGAAGAATTACTTGCCCAGAAACGTCCTTTTTCAACATGTGATAAGACTCACAAGGAAACCGTCCCGCATGATACCCATTGATAACCCTTAGGGTTAGAAGTACCTGGGAAAGTATAATTGGCTCCCCATTTATACAGGCTGCTCAGAAAGTGTAGGTACGTTAGTCAAGAAACATGCTCCATAAATGTAGTAATAGCCACATAAAACAAAAACGAACTAGTAAGTAATGATCCAATGTCCCGACACATCATATAGGAGAAAGGGGTAGCCTATTAGTGCATATCACAAGCATGAAGGCTATCTTGAAATCTGCCATATTGGATTTAGGTTGATAATTATAAATGGTAAGGGGGTCATGTGACATTTTAAGCTGGTTGAGCTGGGAAAATTTGCCATCTTTACTAGTTTGATTTTATTATTTCATCTGATCAGTAGAAAAAGTGGATCCCATGCTGTTCTTTTATATTCCAGCATCATTTTAATAGATGGAGATTATAGTAAGTTTATATGCTGTCGTCATGGAAATGGCAATATATGTAGAAATATGAGAAACACCACGTATCCCTGCATCAACTACACTTTAGTTCTGGAGTTCCATTACAGTTACTACAGGCTGTCCCAAGAGATGTAAAACACGCTTGCTTAACTTACTGGAAGACTGCGTATTCGTGTAAAATTGCCTTCTGAAAAGCATATGACCTCATATCATCCAACAGATCGGATCCAAAAGCTTATTAAATATAAGATGGTGAAGCTTCAGCATATCTGTCCTTGTCATCATGTCTGTAGCACCACATTCATCTACGGTGGTCACTAATATGTTTAAACAAGGCTTTGTAGTCATGAAGCTAACATACGTCCAATTGTTATAGATACTTCGTTGTTCCTGGGGGAATAATCATAAGTATGTCCTTGACCTCCCTATGAATAAAAAATCAATAGCATTGGTTCATTGCAATTATATTCATGCAGTTTGTCCTAATTCCAGGTCAAATAGGACACGCAGTGCTTGCTGCGATTGGGTGCGTCCACGGGTTGTGGATAGTGGAAGGGCCGCCAGCTAGGATTATTAATTCCGAAATAAGCAGGTAAACCTGACCAATAAGCAGTCGCGGACAATATGGCTAAGGGAGACAGCCCTGACAGAAAACACTGCTGCCTTGCAGTTGGTGGAAGGATCCACAGAGGCTAAGGGAAGAGGACCCTGACAGAAAACTCCTGGTCCTCCAGGTTGGGGGTTGAGCGTAAGGCTGACAACCTAATCTCATAAAAACATATTGTTGCGAAGCCGGCAAACAAGCCTTGGAAGGACGGAAAATCAAGGAAGCTAGGACAGGAACGGATTAGGCAGATGAGAAAGGAAGAACAAAAGAGAACTACAACCACCGTCGCAACATGGAATATACGAACCCTAGGAAAACCAGGAGTACTTAAAGTAGTTAAAGAAGTAGCAGACAAATACAAAATCAATATTCTGGCACGATGGAAAGAGTAAGGTCATTTCAAATCAGGTAACTATACAGTGTTTTACAGTGGTGGAGACTGAAAGGAATATGGAACAGGATTTATAGTAGATAAGAACACTAGCAATGCTGTAGTTAACTTCATACCGGTAAATGAAAGAAAATGCATATTAGGACTTAAAGACAAGATGTTCAATATCTCTATGATCTACGTATATGCGCCAACTGACGAGACGGAAGAGGAGGCCAAATACGAATTTTATGAACACCTGGAAAATATATATGATTCAATACCACAACATGATGTAAAAATAGTAATAGAAGATGTTAACGCCAAAATCGGAAGAGAATAAACCTTTTGGAAAATAATCGGAAAGGAAAGCCTACATAGTGAGAGTAACGATAACGACCTACGAGTTATAGATTTCGCAGGGAGTAGAAAAATGGTGGTCAGAAATACTCAATCCCCAAAAAAGATATCAAGAAGGAAACCTGGATCTCACCAGATGGAAATACAAGAAACCAAATAGACCACGTACTAATTGACAGCAGGCATGCAACGGATATAATGGATATTGAAAATTGTAGAGGTGGAGACTGCGGATCAGATTACTTCTTAGTGAAGGTTAAATATAGACAAAAATAGCATGTTATAGAAATAGTAAAGGTAAGAAACAAGAAAGTATAACATAACAGAACTGTTGAAATACGAGCCAGAAAGAGAAAGATATAAAGCGGAACTGGAGAAGAAATTAAAAGAAAAAGACGCATGGCATAGCCATGACATTCTGAGGAGCAATGGCAATGCATCAAGGAGAGCATCCAAGCAGAAGAAATACTGGGAAGGAAGGAACCAACAAGAAGAGAAGAATGCAGGAGAGCGATAATGGCAAGAAATAAAGCAAGAATGAAAGTGATAAATAGAAACACCAAAGGAAATAGAGAGGAATTTAAAGCGAAAAGAAAAGAAGCCGACAAAATATGCAGAAAGAAGAAAAGGGAATTTGAAAAGCAAAAATAATAATAATTATACAAATAAAAAAGATTTTTTTTAAAAAAACACGCTTATTTAAGAGGGCTCCTCGCTCCAACCCCCTTGAAAAACATTTTTCAAAATATTTAAAAACTTAAGAACACTATGAAAAATGTAAGCACATAGCGCACTAGAGCTTACAAATTACTATCAAATACAATAGACAGCGATCTCCAGGTCTTGTCCATTGATGAGTGGTACGTTTTCAAAGATTATGACGTAATTATTTAATTAGTCTCAGTACTAATCAATGGACAAGATTTCGAGATCGCTGTTCATTGTATTTCATAGTAATTTGTAAGTTCTAGTACGCTATGTTCTTACATTTTTGATAGTGCTCTTAGTTTTTGAAATATTTTGAAAAATGTTTAAAATGTGGGGGTTGGAGCGAGGAGCCCTCTTAAGCAAAGAAAATGGTCTAAAAAGTAAAACAAAAATTTTATGAATCGGAAAATAAAAGCGTGGGTAAGAGCTCCCACGCTTTTATTTTTCGATTCATAAATTTATTATTTTTTAGTTAATTTTTCTTTTCTTAAAAAAGCGTGTTTTTTAAATGTTTTATATTTTTTCTATATTAAGAGCTTCACACCTAAATCTTAAAGTGCTCTGCAACCACTCCAAAACCCAGCATCGTTGCAGGCTAGTATTTATTTTATGATAAAGAAGTCCATATTGAATAATTATTTTTAATTAATTACTGTTAACTGGATTATTCTGTCGTATATCTAATGATTGAATATTGTATTGTCATCGGAAACAAGCAAGTTTACAAAATTTTAAAGAAATCGGATGATGAAAAGTGAGCTAAAAATCAATTACAAGATTTGTACCAGAGATGAAACATGATTACAGTGTAAGTTAACGAGGAGAAAGATGGAAACAAAGAATCAACTAAACCACCAACAAGACAACAAATAGAAACCGCAATAAAGAAATTAAAAAATAATAAAGCGCCAGGAAAAAATAATATTAACGCGGAGCTACTAAAGGCAGGAGGACGAAGCTTAATTAAGAAACTGGAGCAACTGTACGTACAGATATGGAAAGAATAAAATGCCACAAGAGTGGAGTAGAATCATTTGCCCAAAATACAAGAAAAATGATAAAACAGTGTGTGAGAATTTCAGAGGAATCACGTTCCTCAACATGGCTTACAAGGTATTTGCACGGATCTTAACAAGCAGAATTTCACCAACAGCAAAGAAATTGATAGGAGAGTGCAAGTGCGGTAGAAAAAGTAGAGGAACTACAGACCAAATTTTTGTAATAAGAATGATAATGGAAAAATATTACGAGAAGGAAATCGATGTACACCAAGTGTTTATAGATTTTAAACAAGCATATGACAGCATTGAAAGAAGTAAACTTTTTTTCAGCGATGGAGGAATTGAGCCCAAAAAACTAATAAGATTAACAAGAATGACTTTACATGAAACAACAAGTAAAGTGAAGATTGACGGAGAACTCTCAAGAGAATTTAAGATCGAAAAAGGAGTAAGACAAGGAGACGTAACATCAACCCTACTATTTAATCTTGTACTAGAAAAAGTCATCAGACAGATAGGAATAAACCCAGGTGGGATGGTCTAGAACAGTGTGTGTCAATGTGTAGCCTACGCAGATGATATAGACATCATAGCACGAAATAAAGTTGAACTTGTGGAAGTATTTAAAAAATTAGAAGCCGCCGCAGGAAAACTAGGACATCACGGAAAGAAGAGAAAAGCACAAAAGACAAGGTAACCATAGGAGGTAAAGAAATAGAAAGATGGAAAACTTTAAATATTTGGTATGATTAGTGAATCAATCTAATACAGTATCAGAGGAGACTAGGATTGCTGCGGGGAACAGATGCTTTCTGGCAATGAGAAAAGTTTTCTCCTCAAAGGATATAAGCAGGAAAAGCAGTATCTGTATTTACAAAACAGCTGTGCACCCAGTAGTAACATACGGATCAGAAACGTGGACTCTACTGAAAAGGGAGGAGGAACTACTAGAAAGATGGGAGATTAAGATCTTAGAAAGGAATTTTGGAGCAGTGAGGGAGAACGGAAACTGGCGAATGAGAACGAATGCGGAAGTACAAGCGCTTTACCGTAATCCATATATTATAACTGAAATAAAGCGCGGACGAATAAGATGGTTGTTGGGTCGTGTGTGAAGAATGGAGGATAGTAGAATACCCAAGAAGGTACTAGTAGGAGAATCAGGCGGAAAAAGATGGGTAGATTGCGTGGAGGAAGACTGGAACGAAGAGGTGGAGACGGAAGGCAAGGGACAGAGAAGAATGGAGGCTTTTTGTGAAGGAGGCCAAGGCCCTACAAGGGCTGTGGCGTCAAGGAATAAGTAAGTTTGGCCTAATAGCATCCACGACTTGTTTTGTGCACTTTCCAGACTTTGAACAGGCGATAAGAAGATTGGAGTAAGGTAGTTCTTCTGGCTCAGCCATGCTGGAAATCTTCCTGAATGTTCTGGGTAACAACGAGTAGAGGCCCAACAAGCTTTCCTTCTGCATTAATAGGCATCTGTATGGTGTATGAATGAGTAGGTCTGGCCTTATAGTTCACAGCGACATGTACATTCTTTTGTTGCGAGTATTCGTTTGGACACAAAACAACTTTGATCTATATTATAGATATGTCTATGTGGTAGGTGCTTACGTCATACTAGTGATTTTACATAATCACGAAATGCTTTCACTAGAGGCTCTAGTGAAAGGTCTGGATGAGTATTAGCATCGGTTAATTTTTCGACCACATATATTATTTACTCGCTTTAATTCGTGGATGAACTTCTCGCTGGCTTTCGAGTCCATAACATTTAGGTCACGTGCCTTGTTTAATGCCTACAGTCGAATGTCATGGTCATGAACCGCGACTTTACGAGTTCTTGCTTCGTGAATTTGTCCATCTCATGATGATGTATTTCTTCTCCAGGCTACCACCGTGTTCAACGTATGACCGCCACCTTCCGATAACTGTTATATTTCGAGCTTTCCTACTAACATGTTGCGCATCCTTGAACTTTCGTTTAATAGGAGCCTTGTCATACACTTCAACAACACGTTGCATTACATCCGTTAGTGGAATATTTCCTTTCTGTGGAAACAGTTGATAAATACTGAAATCGGCCTCTGATGGTGTGTCTTGTTCGTCAGCCTGATTCACAGTCACTTTCATTTCAATTTGCACATCAATATGTCCATGGCACTCGCTATTAACAATTCGAGCAATTGTGTCTAATAGTCTTTTCGCACAACGCTTTTCCGTAATCATCGGTTCACCCATGTCACTAGAATCCACGTAGCTATCATGGAGGATTTCCCAAAAGTGTTTCCCCACTTCTACATCTTGACAGTGTTGAGTTACCAGTAATAGCACAACCACCACTAGACTCGCCGGCAGGGTGACCGTGCGGTCTGTGGCGGTAGACCTACGACTCGAAGGTCCCGAGTTCGAGTCCCTGCAGGGGCATGGGTGTGGATTTTAATATCTATGGAGCTAATCGTGATGGACCGAAGTTTAAAGTTACTAGACTGGCCTATATAAAAAGAAAGTTTACCAAAGTTACCACTAGACTCGCTCAACACACCAAGTTAATTACCAGGTATAGTATACCCACTACCAAATCTAGCGAATAAAAGCGAGCACTACACTGCGCAGTGTTACAGCAACTTCCTCCAAAAATTTACAATATTGATATGAAACTGCTAGTCAAACTCGGAACAGAAGGCAGTCGTACGTTAGAATTGTTTTGATCAGAAAACAAGCTAATCGTATCAAACTTACTTTAAATTCCAGCTGTGTACGTTACATTCTAAACTACCCCCATACATGAGAACTATGTTCTTTTATTTAAAGCTATAATCAATAATGTGAGTATACATTGATCATACAACTTTCTAAAAAAGACATACCCTATTCAGTAAAGCGTCTCATTCTATGAACTCTTTCTTATAAGGCGTATTACATATTCACATATCACTTACCACCATTAGTACTACCTAGCAGTGGGTCTCACGTCTCTCTGGTACATACATTGGTACACGCTCCAAACTTTACATTAGTACAGGGTGCCCACAAGCATGAAAAGTCAGAAATTTTAAGATTTGTCAGGAAAATAATTAAATATGAGGTCAAAAGTCAGGGAAAAAATACAAAATCTACCGCTACGTCAGGAAATTTTCTCTCGGGGATTCACACTGTAAGTACACTCATGTCACTTGACCTGAATGATGCTGAAAACTTGCTTCCTGTAGATAAAGTTGATGTCCGCTTCCAGACCCAGAAGTTCCTAAAGGAAGTACACGCAACTGAACTTTAATTGTTGCAATTCCGAAAGGAATGCCAGACATTTTTTAGAATCACGGGTGAGAAGTTAAAAAGAAAGTACACCCTTGAGATATAAGAGAGTCAGAGGATTGTCTTCCTTGGATCCTTCTGTAGTCACAGGTTGATTACACAAGGTTCAAATGCCTCCTTCACTGTTTGTTCGAAGCTAACAGAGGACCTAGCAGAAAATGTAAAAAGAGAGTACTCACTACTGTGTGAAGATGTCAGAACATCCTTTTCACAAAGTTTTGAAACATATCTCCAAGACAAGCAGGGAATTGCCAGGCTTGATGATTTCTTGCTTCCGTTCTTTCAAACAACCAAAAATACCCATCTCTGTGGAAAGTGGTAAAGTTGAGTTCGATATTTTCCCACGGAAATGCTACAGTTGAGGGTGGTTTCTTAATTAACTAGTCTGCTCTTATTGAAATCCGATGTGAACCTACAAGAATAGCACTGAGGAGAGTGTATGACACTGTTATTAATTGCAAAGGAATCAATAGTATTGTCATCACACGGAAAATGCTCACATATGCAAGATCTGCTCGGAGGCGATATAAAGATTATCTGGAAACACAGCGTAATGCTAAGAAAATAGAAGAGAAAAATTCTGAAAAAAAAGGAAGGTCATGAATGAAATAATGAAACTGGAAGATGAGCAAAAGAAGTACTGAAATGGAACAAGACGAACTTCCTTATAAAATCAAACTTTAGCGGGTATTGCAAAATTAATATCTGTGGACATTGTTGAAACTTCTGTTTTCGTTCTGGTGATAGTGTTTAATTATATTGTAATAGTCTGATATTCATTGCTTGTATTCATAGAATTTATTCATATAAGTATATTGTAGTTGTTAGCTTATTTTTTTGGCTTGCTCGAACATAACATGTTCATGATGGAAAAATGTAAATTTGGATTATTTTAATCAGTACCTTTGCAAGATATTTTAGTAAAAACTTTGTTCATGTAATATTATTGTATTTTGAATTGTAAAGAAGTAATAAAACCATAAAATTTGTTACTCAGGTGAGAGTAACATCCTAAACGAGCTTGTAGGATTTTGAGAACGAGATCTACGGCTTACCGTAAGTGGGTTCCGAACCATTGTGTTCAATGAATCCTCACAAGATACGAAGCATCATTACGCGCAAAAAAAACGCGAGTATGCTAACCCACGACGAACTGGGTACCTATGTGCGCTTCACAAACATTGGCATCAGATTACCCAATATCAGTATCTATAATAAATACATGAGTATTATTTCTTCATGTAAATATAATTTTACATCCATTCAAAATCTACATAATACTTAATTTACGTAACTGCTACTCAGTAGCGTGCTAATTCGTAATATACGGGCAATGTGTATGCCTTGCTTCACTCTGTGGATTGCCGTCGAGACGTATGCTGCTACAGTTCGCTGCCAATCGGGAGCGGCGACTCACATAGGCTCGGGAACACTTGTATTGGGGCTTAGAGGACTGGCAACGTGTTGCGTGGTTACATGAGTCACATTTCCAATTGGTACGCTCGGATGGTAGGGTCCGGATATGGCGCAGACCCCATAAGGCCATGGACCCAAACTGTCAACAAGGCACTATGCAAGCTCGTGGTGGTTCCGTCATGGGGTGGCGCTTGTTTACCTGGCATGGTTTGGGTCTTCTGGTCCGTTTGAACCAGACATTGACCGGTCAGCGCTATGTTCCACTGCTTGGTTACCATCTTAGCCCATTATGGACTTCGTGTACCCTGCCAATAATGGGATTTTCCAGGATGACAATGCGCCATGTCAGCGGGTCGTAGTGGTGCGGGTTTGGTTTGAGAAACATTCTGGCAACTTTCAACGCATTATTTGGCTCCCTAGATCGCCGGACATGAACCCCATCGAGCACATGTGAGATATCATCAAAGGTTATTTGTGCCCAGGATACTCCACCTGCAACAACCACCGAATTGTTGGCGCCAGTCGAGACTGTATGGCTACATATCCTTCCAGCGACTTGTCACGTCCCTGCCACGTCGAGTTGCTGCACTTCGCGTGCTTGAGGGAGTACCACACGTTATTAGTTAGGTATCCCATGACTTTTGGCACTTTAGTGTAAGTGTTTCTGATAGTGATAAAACAATCCGTCGCTTTTCAAGGTGGACGCCTAGTGGTACTTCTCTATTTATATTCTTGTATAGACTACCGAGTATAAACGAATGTCTAGTATGCCATTCAGTTATGTAAAGCTAATTGCTCTTATCGCGATACTAATGCATGCTTAAAAACAATCTTGACTGAGCTGCAGTATTCATCTTATATTGCGTGACAATGTTTTGTTCTTTTTCTTTTTAAATCAGTTCGTGATTAAAGATCGTATTTACTATGTGAGCATATGTCCTACGCGCTCCGCATAGGTCTGAAATAAATTATCGGGGACTGAGGCAGCCTCTTCCGTTGTATTTCAGTAGTTCCCGAAATGTCTCACGAACACAATTTGTTTTTCCTGGCAACGTTTAGCCGTAAAATTAAACATGGTCGATTTTAAACTTGCTCCGTTCTTAGAACACATAAGTTTATCAACTATACTGAGAAAGATTTTTTTTTAAATGCATTTTCCGATAAAATATGGTGGACTTTTCAAAATAACTTTTTTTTTTTTAGAAAACACTTTTTCAAATTTAGCAATACTTTGAACTTCAAAGTCGTTTCTCTCGAATACAAATTAATTCTCGACCCATGCGCACCAAGGCATTTTTACTTCGTGTTATGAGAGATTTCTACCTTGAATTAAATTCTTGATTACCTGTATAAACACTACGTTATATATCTCATAATGTAAATAGAGTAGAAATTAGAGGTACAATCACAGTTTTTCTCAGATTGTTGACCTTGAGGTAATTGTTATTCTTACAGATCCTGTTGTTGCTGATTCTGTGCAGAAAATGATGTCGATGGGTTTTACTAATGAAGGTGGGTGGCTTACACAGTTGCTGGAGATAAAAGGAGGAGATATTGATAAAGCGCTTGATGTGCTTCAGCCAGTGCCCAAATCTACATAAATATTTATGCTTATGTTCTTTTCACTGTTTTTTTGATTACATATTCATAACTGGAAAAAATAGTTGGAAGAAGTCAAGTCCAGTGACGACGTGTTTCGAATTTATATTCACCGTAAAAGGAAAATTACTTTACATTATTGGTGCTATATTTTTATAGGTTGCATATTTAACGGAAAACTTGTTGAATTCTAGAATTTATATTTGATGCAATGTTAAACAAATCATTGCAGTAGTTCGTTTTCTTTTAACACCTTTTAAAAATTATTTGCGTTCTCTAAATTTGTATTGATGTTGTATAATAAAGAAAAATGCCTTGAAACCTGTAATGTTTTATTAAATGTCCTTACGCTTTGAAGACAGTGACTGTACCTACACCGTGACAGAGGTTTTCATTGTACACGTTAGTACAAAAATATAGTTAATTTAAGCTTTAACACGAACGAAATAACGTAGTTCTCATTCATCTTACCGTAGCACTGGACCAAATCAAGAATCATTGTGCCAAACATGGATTTTGTGAACTGTGAAGAAATATCCAAAACCGATGATAGTATAGTAGCTAAGTGAACAAAGTAATGTGCCTTCCATGTGAAAACGTGTTTGGGCGGCTATGATAGTGTATGCACGGCTGCAAAGTACGGATGTGTACTACTAACTCGCTCTTACATGAGTTGAAATGTACAAGAAGGTGCGCTGTTCTTAAAGAGTTTATTCGGAGTCTTAGCGAGCAAAGGTAGTGTTAAAAAGTGACCATGTCTGTATTTTAGGTTCTAAAATACAGATCTGTGTGACTTCGTCCTTCACTCAATATACGCGTACACTCCACTTCTTACTACATTGTCCTATAACCCAAACTTTCAGAGCTATAGAATTCAGCGTGCAAGTACGTGTGCTAAAACGCATAAATTTATCTACCAGTGGTGCCCATGACGCCCCCCAAACTGTGTGATTTATCCCCTCTCCCCCAGCCCGATGGTATAATTATGGAAATTCAAATTCTATATACAAACACTTTCAGCAACACAATTTCTCGTGCCAAATCGCCTGTTCTATTACCCATAACTTTAAATTCAAATTTAAAATTCTTCGTGAAACCAAACACAGCTCTCAGCAAGCAAAACCCAAAGAACATTGGCTAAAATTCAAGCATACCTCGGCGTAGGGAATTGGTGACCCCATCGTCCAGCCGGCTTCTGCTGGTTGCAATCAGCCAACAACTAGGGAATTGGCGCCCCTATCGTCCAGCTGGCTTTTGCTGGCTGCAATCAGCCCTCGCAGCTAAACACCTACGCTGCTTGAAAGGAGGACCAGCAGAGAGGAGTTACATTCGCATTCACCTCATTTTCATCCACAGATGATCATCATTTCATCTCCTCTTGTGGTGTGAGTTGCGCCTCCGCGCAATGACCAAGGATGTGACAGGATGTACTTGCATTCACGATGGGCCCAGGGGAAAGGGGGCAGAACCATTGGATAGCGCCTAGTTCTTAGCAGATTCTTGGATGGTCTAGCTCGTTGAGACTGGGAAGTGCGCCATTGGGGAGCTCTACGGACCTTTGGTCTCGCCAACACTCTGGGGGAGTGGGTGTCCCAAGTATCCATCAGTCGGGAGTGCAAGTGATTTCGTCGCCAAGTCATTGGACTTGGCCTCGATTTCCAGCTTGCTGACAAGGGTGATGAGGGTAGTACCCGGCAGCCTCGTTGGCTCCTCAGAACGAAGACGGAGAAGTGTGGGCATTTACGGCTAACATTCATCATGGCTCCACCACATCCTAACAAGTCGCCTTCGCGAACAGAAAAGGAAAAGAAGACAAAGAGACAGAATGCAGAGAAAGTCACTGAAGATAATAGAAAGAAGGCGCATATAGTTACCGATATAACCAGTGAGACCGCAGAGAAAATCGAAGTAGAGGAACAGACAAGTATCGTACTGACTATCACACGATATCTTGTTATTAAAGTACAGAATGAAGCAGAGAATCCAGGTGGTTTGAAGGGGGATATCCCCTTTCATTATACAAAAACAACTGCATTATGTCTCCGGCGAACTTAAAAATGTTAAAAAGCTTCGCAACGCCACCTTGCTCGTGGAGACATCCACTAACAAACAGTCCACTAATCTCTTGAAAATGTAGACCCTAGGACAATTCGAGGTTCAAGTTGAACCGCATCGTCAACTCAATTATAGTTCAGGGCGTAATATCTTGTTGGGACTTGCAAGATGTCCCTGAAGAAGAGATTAAGGATGAACTTGCCAGCCAAGGTGTAGTCAATGTTAGTCGCATTAAAACTAGAAAGAGTGGAGAACTCCAACCAAGAGTTCGCTAATTTTGACGTTTGCCATGCCAGCTCCCCAAGGACGTGAAGGCAGCATTCTATTGCTTACCGGTCCGTCCGTATATACCGAGTCCGCTCCGCTGTTTTAAATATCAGCACTATGGACACACCAGCACGTCGTGTAAGGCGACCTCTGCTGTATGTGCAATATGCGGTACCAGTAGCCATGGTGCGGATCCTTGTAAGTCACTGAAACCTCAGTGTGTTAATTGCAAGGGTGAGCACACAGCCTGGTCGCGTGACTCTCCTATTTTTCAGGAGGAAAAACGCATTAGAGAGCTGATGGTATTAGAGAAAATATCCGCTGGTGATGCTAAACGTCGATTACGAGAGTCTCAGCGCACCCTTCCCTCTGGTGCGTTTTCACATGTAGCCAGGATACCAGTTCAAACTGTCTCGGTTGGTACCCAGACAGTTAATGTATCAACTCAAACCGAGTCTGGTGTGCATGTAGACCCTCGGACGCCCCCCAAAGGATCAGACTTCTCGCAATATACCGACACAGAGTCAGGGACAAAAACCACAGAGTTCTAGAACTCCACTGGTTAAGACTACTTTTAGTCCCTATAAAGTCTCCAAATTAGCTCGAACGTCGCCTCTCGCTACAAGCATTAAGACTTTGACGAACGTTTTGGCTGCACAATTAGCTCAGGAAGAGTCTGCACATCCTATCCATCAACCAAGTTCATCTTTGTCCTCCGACATGGTTGAGGACCACCTGATGGATATGAATTTTAATCTCGTGGGAAGGAAAGGGAAACCGAGATATAAACTTAAACGGTAATATTTTTACTTGTTTTTGCAGAGTTTTATGATTTCCGTTTATTTTATATGATTATGCTCCTTAGCTGTTAAGTTTTATGGTATATTTTTGTTTTACCTTGTGAGGGCCCATTTACAGGCTTCCTCGTTATACTGGCCATTTACACCAGTAGGTTGAATGTGAAGACATTTTACATCTTCATCTTTTATATATTCTTTTTTATTATTTTAATAAACAGCTAAGTTCTGACATGACCAAGATAAGGGTCTTTCCCGTATCGGAACGGGCGTAAGCCATAATGCTGTTACCGCCCATAAAATTCATTTTACCTTATCAGGCATGCCTACGTCAAAAGTCGAAAACAATCTGAAGGTACTGGAACGGTTTCAAGATTGCGGCCCAGGATAAGGAATATCCTGTCTGACGCTACAGATACGTGGAAGTTGCTGAGAAAGAGTATCACTGTAAAATATTTAAAATGCTATTACATAAAAGAACGTACTATAACCGCCTAATTCAAATATCAATCTGGTCTGGTGCAACTAATTTTAACGCATATAAAATATACATCGAAACAACGCTTGAATCAAATAGGATTGATGATTTTGCCTCTGGTTAAACATGGGCAAGGGTAATGACTGGGCAAGGACCTGCCATCTAAATATGACTTCCTATAAGTCCAAACTCTGGTCAAAACACAATCGGAACTTCAAACTAAAGTGGGATGACTAGTTACGTAATAAGAGGGCTTTCGACTTCGAAATTTAATTAGCAAATTTAAAAAAAAAAATCGTAAATATCTCCTAATGCAATCAAGTTCAGAAAAAGTCCAGATTGAAGTGCCGTAGACAATATGATTTTCTGGTAATGGGTGTAGTTAGTAGTTACGACTCCTTTAAATACTTCTGCTATATTAGAATACAGGAAAGAAAATTTGTTCGTGCTAACACCTACTTATCAAATAATGGTGGTGCCTAACAGAATTATAAGGAAATAAATTGACTCGAAAATCATATTGTGTAAGGCACTACGTTTTAATTTTTTGCTTAATTTCATTTATCTCGGAGGCATTTACAAAACTATATAAAATTAGAAGGTAATTTAATTTCGTGCCGAGAGAGATGCAACTCATTATTGCAGCAGCAAAAATTGAAATATTAAAAATAAGGAGGAGGTTCATAAATTTACACGGGTTTCTTACAGAACCAAGAAGTGATTCGAACCACCAGTTCTAAAAGTGATCAATACGTTCGAAACACTATCCTCAGTATGGAAAAAATAGTAATCAATACTTTCATAAATGCAAATTGAAAACCTTAATACTGTTGAACCGTTGAAAAAATTGGTCAATATCGTAGTGTAAAGGACAAAAGAAACATGTTATGCACTGTGTTATCCTTAGTTGTTCCTCCATAAAAAGAAACACTTCCTTTCGATTAATTTTTATACCCCCCCCCCCAATATTTCAATGACTAAGTTTGCGTCATAGACCCCCTCTGTGGGTACCCCTACATCTACATTAATACGTGTTTTTCATAGGCAGATTAACTTCACCTGTCCCTACTTGCCCCTTGTTCGAAAAATGTGGTGTTCCATAGACCATTGGTATGTACAGTTGTACATAAATGCTAATTTGCGTTATGACTTTTGTCAAGCATTATTGATTCGTTATAATACTTAAGGTATTTACGTACTAGTCTTTTGTGCGTAGAGGTAAATTTGACCAAGACGTTAGCTCGTTTATTCAATGTCCTAAATGGAAAGGAGGTTAAAGCAGCGAACAGTGGGGACGCCTGACCGAACATATACTTCACATGGTGAAGAATGCAGACAGAATGAAGGATATACCTGACTTAGTTCCACAGGAAGTAGTTGAAGCTGCCAGAAGGTTTTGCTCTGAAGAATCGCTCAGATGTAACGAAGATCTGATTCTGAAGAAGTGTTCGGACTGGTTACCTAAATAATTCAACGTTCCCCAAAACATGGGAGATTGCACGGACCCCGTCAGAAGTATAGAGAAAAAAGTGAAATACAGAGGCGGTTACGGAAGAAAACAGCTGCAGGTGGATCAACCAAAATCGGGAGGAAGTGAAACCACAAAGATACTGAGATAAGATTTTGCCAAAAAGTACTATCAGTTTTGCAGATATTACAAATATCCCATAAAGCGTTACTCTGTCATTTTGCAAGCTCTCTCTCGTGTATACTACATCTATTCAGATGTGTTCAACACGTACGCTGTGGAAGTGGACAGATTGTACGGCTGTATCAGTGGTTCTACACGCCGTCTAGTGTCCACGAAATATTTATTCGAGAATTGTTTCAAATGTTCTCTTTACAATAGGCAAATTATCGGAGGAGGCTCAAGAAGCCAGGAACAAGATCTTAAGGAAATCCGAGAAGGGAACACTAGAAATCTGTCCAGGGCTGTGACGAGTGAAGATCTTTTCCATATGCTGCTTGTTCATTTGGTCCACTAATATCGAGCATCAGAAATTAAATTGCCAAAAAGACTTAATAGTTCACTGTCAGAAGCCGTTATCAACCTTCTAGCAGCTCTTGCAGCTGGGTCTTATGATGACCGTGAAATTTGAGAGAGATTAAGTGATTCAGGATAAATGATCTAGCTTGTGTGTTTTCATTTTTACGTATTACATTTGATAAACTTTTAGGTGGTTTCATTCGTTTTGCGTACCAATTTATTACTAATATATTAACCAGATTTCAGGCGAAACATAACATGATATGGTTTTGCTCCAACGGCCTGAGCCTTAGGTGGCTAAAGACCATAGAATAAAAATAAATTCTTTGCTCCAAGCGTCTTCATATTCATCGAATGTACAGACAAGCTCTACATTTGTTAATTAATTTTTGTCTAAAATATACCATATTTAATTTTGACCGAGAATTTTGAAATTCGGCCCACTGTGCGTAGGTATTGACCCAGATGTTTCTTTGATTGCGTACGGAGACAAGCAGATAATGACATCCGTTTATGAAAATTAGTGGAGAGCGAAAGTTGCAAGTTTATTTCGTATCTGTAGGTGGAATAGACATACAATAAGACTGTTTCATCATGGTGTATTTCTCCTGCTAATCAATGCAATGATAAAGGTAATTTATGGAAATGTGATATTGTAAAAAACGTTGATAATTCCATTACCGTACCAGCTTGTTGTAACTTCTACGAACCAACTGAGTGTTATATATTCAAACTAGCAATAACAACAACGAGATTTGAGGATCTTGATACCAGTTTCAGGCGTACCATTCCATAAAATTTCATAGCATGTTACAGGGTACCTGAGAAAGTTATTATGTTTAAATTTTGCATAGGAGAAACTGAGGAAATACCGTTATGGTAATCCATAAAATCTATTATTTGTACGATTGTGATCAAATGAAAGTAGAGATTACCTTGTTCTTTACAGATGTAGGGCGCTCTACTTTCTTTGACTTTGATTGTGTCAATTATTACATCTTTTTATTTATTGTAATGTTCAAGCTACCCCTCATCCTGTGAATACTTCCGGTTTATTATTGAATATAATTGAGTTAAATATATTTGGTAACAAAACTATTGGCCTTAATTGCATAATTGATTTAGTCAGTAACAATAAAAATAAATTTCCCTAACTTTCAAAGATCTATGAAGATTTAACATTTACCAGGTGCGTAAATATGAAACCGGAATTTATGTACAGAAAAGACACAGTGATTGGATGACAATGCTAAGAACTATTTTATTCGAAGTATTGGCCATCGCTAGCGATACATTTCTGCCATCGTTCCGGCAATGTGTGGATGCCAGACCAAAAAAACTGTGCCTATTGTGCTGCAAACCAGTCGTCAAGCCATTTTCTTAAGATGCGAAGCTCTGGTCACCATGTGCGTGTCCCATGGATGCAAATAAGTGAAAATCGGAAGGCGCCAAGTCTGGTGAGTAAGCCGCATGCGGAAGGATTTCCCAGCCAAACGTCACAATCATTTTCTTAGCCGGTTTTGCTGTGTGGGAGGATGCATTATCGTGAAGCACAATCACTTTATGTTATCTTTGGTCATATTCTGGTCGTTTTTCACGCAAAGCTTGATGCAAATCGATCATTTGTTGTCGGTACCCACACAGCACACAATGTTGAATTAACGTTTTATAAACGTTGAATTTTGACAACGTTGTATTTGGTGACGTTGAATTATACGTTTTATCAACGTAATTTAATAAACATTTAAAGAATGACCAGTATTAAACGTTGCGTTTGTGCTCTTAAACCTTCTAAATGTTGGAAAGCACAACGTTGATTCAACGTTGAATGTTTGTGAGATTTCCTAATTTACAGAAACAATTTTCAGTGATAGTTTTATGCTTAAACTTCACTAGGTGTTATTTATATAATATATTTTTTTTCTTGATGGAAATGCACTTCTATTTGACATTCATACAATGCCTACGCAATGCGTTTGTCTTCTGTTCTCTCATGAAAACCGGGAAAGGCAGGACATCGGCGCAGCGACATATCGAAATGACAGGAGGAAATCCGAATAAGTTTCTCAAATGATTTATGATTTTTTTTTTAAATATTCTTCGTTGAATAAGTTGTCTCATCTTGTTAAAAGCAATATATGTGGTACTGACAATTCTCAGACTTATTGAATGAATCAAACAATTGCACGAGGCAACCTAATTCTGTTTTGAAAATGTATAACTTTTTTTTTCGTTCAGATGCCTCTTATAGGTAAGACCATATTGTAGGTATGTAACTACATACAATTAAAGAAGACAACTTATGTTTTAGTTTGTGGAGTTGTTATAAAGTAAGGATTTAAAGAACATTTGTTTTTTCTCGCATTATTTAAATTGCATTCTGAATATTTATTTATTTTACATACATTTTTATATACATTATCGCTAAGAATCCAACAAAGCTTGCAATTCGCTGTCTGCAAACTTTTTCGGTGGTCTTCCACGTTCTTCGTTTCTCACGTCAAAATCGCCACTTTTAAATTTTGTAAGCCACGCATAGCACTGTGACTTACCAAGAGCATGATCACTGTAAGCTTCGACTAGCATGCGATGCGATTCTGTTGCAGTTTTCTTATGGATATTCACTAGATTTCAAGCAGTCCGTGTAGTATGGGTAATCTTTCCAGCCTTACATGCACATCTCAGAGATAAAGTAGACTGAGCTTTGTTAGTGGTTTGGCAGATAGGCTTCTAGTTATGAACTCGTAACAGATCAGTGTTAGGTAGGTAAATTGAGTTATATGAATGATATGTATTTTAGTATGACAATGGATACGATTGTTGATTGTTTAACAATAATGCTATGAGTAAATATGGCAATTACTTTAGCTTTCGATTTGGTTCATATAATGATCACATATTTGATTCCACTTTAAGACAACTTATATGAATACTAATAAAGATTGAGGAATATGAATATTGGATATTATTACAATAAACTTGCTTATACTATTAATTGGCGACGAGTATGCTTGAATCCATTACGTAAGGATGAAGGAATATACAGCAATGGTAATTACACAAACATTAAGAAGCTCTACAGAGCTAGTTCAAGTGGAACTTATTTTTGCAGTGTTTTACTAATACTATATGGCAAATGAAAAAATGTATATTTGGCAAGATACGAAGCTATAGTTTATATAAATATCGATACAACTTTCATTTATTGAAGCAAGAGCAAGAACAATCTCTTTTACACTTTATAGCATTATCAAAGGTACAACCAGATTTTTGTAGTTTTGAAGCGAACTATGAAACAAGATTATTAGACCAATTGTACTAGGTATAGCAAGCCTTGAGGATCAGTAATTATTACTGCAAGAACAAGATAACCTTAAATAAGGCAATAAATTTGTTATTAGGAATATATAAATTTCAGCCAAGGAGGAAAATGACCAACAATATAAGTACTTGTGAGCGAGGTACACCTCATTTGAAGAAGGAAGAATGATATTTAGAGTGTTAGTGTGGTTTGGTAGATAGGCTTCTAGTTATGAACTCGTAACGTATCAATGTTAGGTAGTTTAATTGAGTTATATGAATTATACGCATGTATTTTAGTATGACAATGGATACGATTGTTGATTGTTTAACAAGAATGCTTTGAGTAGATATGACAATTACTTTAGCTTTCGATTTGGTTCATATAATGATCACATATTTGATTCCCCTTTAAGACAACTTAAATGAATACTAATAAAGATTGAGGAATAACGAATATTGGATATTATTACAATAAACTTGCTCAAACTATTAATCAGGAGTTTATATATTTCAGGAAGTATCATACTTGTCTCTCCAGCTGCTAGACAGAAATATGACCCTACAATGTGGTGGTTACCTCGTTCGACGGACCATCAGGCTATAGAAATCTATACGGAGGTACCTGGACCGATGTACCAAAAGGCGTTGAAAGCCCAGAAGTCCAGTGAGAGGAGTTCCCCTTAAAAGCAATAACGAATAACTTGAACGCTAATCAATTAATTCAAAATATTTGTGACAATGTGAAGAGAAGATTGTGTGATAGAAATGAATGCAATGATCAAATTTTAAATAGCATTACGACCATGACCCGAGGACGTCGGAATTCGTCACGATGAAATCAAAGTAAGGCGGCTTTATGAAAGATTTAACTTGGACATGGAAAGGGCAACGAGTGGTATGCCAAAATATGTTGAGTATTCCTCGACAGTTTCGAAAGATTTGAAACTCTTGAAGCGCTGAATCCAAACATTTTCTATGGGCCCGCGGTGGATTAACGGTTAGAGGGCTCGCATCTGGCGCTTGGGCGGGTCGTCAGTTCAAACCCTGTTCGTGCCATGTAAGCCTTGTGGTGAACACACACGGTGTGCGTAGGATTTCTCGGGATGCTCCCGTTTCCTCCCACTTTCTTCATTCCACCAATCATCCCATCATCATCCATCCGGCCTGAGCCGAAGTTGCCTAAAGACCCTAAAAAATTATATTGAAACATTTCCTTGCACTACTGCGGAATGCGAAAGAGAATTTAGTGTGATGAACATTGTCTCAAACAAATTCGCTCAAGCTTCCTGATTGAAAGGATTTCAAATTTAATGTTTGTGATTATTAACGGTCCACCTTTTCCCCAGTGGAATCCAATCCAAAGCCATATACTGAAAGTTGGGAACAGAATCACCAATATACTGTGGATTCACACAAATAAAAAACTGCTTCTTTTCAGTTCTTTTCAGTTTCCATTGGGCCTGTGGCTGTCTGGGGTGTCCGAACGTTCGCATAAATCATTGCTCAGTGGAGTATGTTGAGCTTGTAAGGTGAAACTAAATGAACAAACAGTAAAAGTCAATTACTTTTGTGTACGTTACAAAATAAGGATAATCCCAGTGTCTGAGACATAATAACATAGTGGAACCTTCAAAACTCGGATCTGAAGGGAAAAAGACAACTTTCGAGTTATTGAATATTTCGACTTCCCACACAGCACACAATATTGAATTAACGTTTTATAAACGTTGGAAACGTTGAATTTTGACAACGTTGTATTTGGTGACGTTGAATTATATATTTTATCAACGTAGTTTAACAAACGTTTAAAGAATTACCAGTATTAAACGTTCATTAAACGTTGAATTAAATTGTACTGTTAAACCTTCTAAAATGGTGGAAAGAACAACGTTGATTAAACGTTGAATGTTTGTGAGTTTTCCTAATCTACAGAAACAATTTCCAGTGATAGTTTTATGCTTAAACTTCATTAGGTGTTATACAATATTTTCAGAGACGGAGCCTAGGTAAAATTATTTCAACTTCTCCCACCGAGAATCAAACCCGGATTGTTGGATTGTCACGTTTGAGAAGTTAAATTTAACTTTCAGGACAAATTTCGTACCTTTCCCCCAAAATCCCTACTTATAACGAATATTTAAATCTGTGCAGATGAACAGAATAATGTAAGTTTCCCAGAGCGAGGCCTAGTATTTCAATGTTCAGTACGATATGCTTTAATTGAAATTGTAATTTTAGGGTTCATTCCAAGTTAAAATCCTATAATCAAAGGATTTTTCCTGGAATCGACAACAAAATTGTATCATACTGAAGACTGAAGTACTAGGCTTCGGTCTGGGAAACTTATATTATTCTGTTCACCTTCACAGATTCAAATATTCGTTATAAGTAGGGATTTTTGGGAAAGGTTCTAATTTGTCCTGAAGGTTGAATTTGCTTCTCTCTAAACGTTTTATTAACGTTGCGTAACGTTGATTAAACGTTGAGTAGACGTTCATTCAACGTTTTGTAACGTTGAATCAACGTCAATGCCAAAAATAAGTTGCGGAAAATGTTTAATTCAACGCCTTTAAAACGTTTATTAAACGTCAGATTCAACGTTGAATCAACATTTCTTAGAATACCAATCCGATAGTTGTATAATCGTGTAATCAACGTAAATTCAACCAAACTTCAACGTTTATTAAACATTTAAGAAAAAGTTGAATAAACATTTATTTAACGTGATTGTGCTTTGTGGGTTGTCGATGTTCGAGTTGTCGAGAGACATAATAAGGAACTTCAAGATATAGAGAGTCAGAACTGACTGACGTTCCTCTTCTAGTAAGGATCCTGAATGTTTGCTTCATCTTTTATGAAGCACTTAAATTGCGTGCCGACCAAGGTAGTCGTGTGGTCTGGGGCGTCAGGCTAGCGTCTCCAAGGTCACAGGTTCGAATCTCCCGCTAGAGCATGGCTATTTGTTGATTTTAACAAACATTGGAATCACCTAATCGAGACGAGGCGAAGTATGAGAAGCTATTAAGCTGGCTGATATAAAATAGTTTACTAACTGCATACTGATCACTACGCAACTGATGTCTGGTAGTGTTCTACGAAAATGACAAGGCGCGAAGTTTCGAAAAATTCGTCACTCTATTGTCGCCAGGAAGGGGACTTGGCTCAGATCGTTCAACTCCCTAAACTTCCCACTTACAAAGATTTACCAGACTAAAACTTCGACTTATAAAGGTATTTATTCTGCAACTTCGACGTGTAGAGGTTCTTTAGCAAAACGTTCTGATTTATAAAGGTTGAACGGTACGTCCAGAAAACAACTAAAATTCGAGTTATTAAGGTTTTTACCTCATAATATTCGACTTACAGAGTCAACTAACACGGAGTGGTATAGAGGAGATGAAGGGAAATTAATAAAATTCGAGATATCAAGGAATCCGACTTATCGAGGTTACTACATATTTTCTTTCTAACAATATGTTTTAATATGAATTCGCAAAACGTATATGAACTTAATTTATATTTTACAACATAATAGTATTACACTATAGATCAACTGCTACATTTCGTACAACAACTGATCCTCAATTGATCTCACCGAACCACCGTAGCTCAATGGTACAGCGTAACATTCGGGAGATCGTGGGTTCGATGCCAGAGGCTGACCATCCTGACTGAGGTTTTTCCTTAGTCTCACCAGAGAAATACCGGGATGTACCTTCTACATATGCCCTAGCCGAAACCTTCACGAATCCTTTCTTCTCCCCTGGGCCTTAGATGCTTAAAGGCCATCAATAAAATTCAAACTCAATTGATCAATGATGACGATACGTGTTCAATCAGAAGTCAGGTTAATGACCTGAAGGTTCCTGGATAAGGTGAACCAATTGTAGGTTACCATTTCCTTACACAGATTGTAAATGATATCCAAAAGGATATTACGTTCTTTTTGAAGTGAATTCCGAAATTCTATGTTCAATGTTTCTACAAAGGGAATTGATTACGAGGTAGTGAACGAACCCACCGGAGACACAAGGCTCTCTACTTCCTTCTTACCCTCTTTCATTTCTGACAAACACATAGACGGAAAGGGAATTGTAGACTTGAATAATAGAGTCAGAACATCCTGTTCTAACAAGCGCAGGTACTATCTTTGAATAAAGTAAATCCCATGCCGTGGTGAGAATATTGGACACTAATCTCGGTATGAAAAATTAAGCTCCTGCCAAACATATCGCATGTTTAGTGCTTAAATTTCAAGTTACTGTGGCAGCTGAGATATATTGCAAAAGAAATCTCATACGATACATACGTTTGAATGTGTGATAATAGGACGGGCAAAATAGAAAATCAAAAAAGTAAATAGATAAGAAAAGAGACAGTGCGAACGTGTGTAAGCAAGAAATAAGAGGTCTATTCGAAAAGTAGATTAAAAAACAATGACCCCCTAGTGTATTGGTCTACGTGCTGACATTCTGCGCTGAAGGTTGCGGGATCGAAACCGCTTGTCTTCTTGATCTCCCCCCCCCCAAACTGTATGTTATTGAGAACATTTAATAAATTCGTGTAGATAAAGATGCGTCAGCCGTCACTTGAACTGAAAGGGATCATGGATAATCGAGTTACGTCAGCTTGTATACGTCATGGTCGAGTGAGTCTCACTGTCAGAAATACTCTCCCTAAACTCTTATCAGAAAGCTCAGCGGTTGAACCTTGTAAAATGCCTACCTTTCTGTCAAGATCATAGATGAACTATAATAGCTATAAAGCGTTAATCTCGTTTAGACTTAATTTACAATCCTAAAATTACGCTAATACATAAACGTTATGAATTTTGCCAAAAAAAAAAGATACTTTAAAATTGTAAACAAGCACCTTTGGCAGCTATACGACCCACCACTGCAAAATTTACAAATCGGATGTTTTCTATTATTTCAGTGCAATGCTATTATTTTCCGACAAAATACTTCATCTATGAAATATAATCTACCGTTGCAATTATCATTTAGTAACAAATAAATAATGGAAACTGTTTCTAATCAGTTAAAAACAGATATATCAAATTATTTTTTAAAAAAAATTTACTTCTTTTCCAAACACCAAGTAAGACTTAAAAAGAAAGAATCAAATAATACATTTTAAAAAAAAAAAACATGAAATAATTTTTAACATTATTTTCAAAATTATTTCAACACAATCACCTTTTTCTATATTAAAATTGCTTTCAAATTCTTATTAAAATATGTTGTCAAGTGGTGAATTTCAGGAGATTTTCAAATTAATTTTAAATCATATGGAACACATTCTAAAAGGTATTTTCTTTGAAAGATTCTATTAAGATCTTATTTTAAAATAATTTTCTGTAATTTCGCGCTCTATTTACTACTTGTGCAGTTCAGCCATAACGTTAATACAAATATAACAATATTTCGAAATTCAGGAGATATTTCCTGTTAAATAAAAATCTTTTCGGCCCACGTGTGCTAAGTTTCTTAGCAGTAAGGTATCCAAATCTGATTGATATTCCTAGTTCTAGGCAGTGTGTAAATTAGCAGGGGGATTCCCCGGATTCCCTTCCCACTGGCAAAGAAGTTTCCCACCCTGACAAATTATTTTTCGTCCCTGCCAAGGATAAATTTCTTGTCCCAGAAGAAGTTTCGATCAAGGTTAGATAGAAAATCGGAACATGTTTATTTGGCAGAAGTTTAAACTATTTTCATGGAAGTGACAAGGGTATTATGAACTTTTACTAGCAGCTAAGAAGTCATTTCTTTTGTGATGTTTTTGAAGTAGCTTTATGTGAATGATTTACTATGATTGGTTTGATTTAGAAACACCCATTTGGAAAGTGGGACTGCATATTTTCCCTCCTCTGCTCTCTCTCTCTCTCTCTCTCTCTCTCTATATATATATATATATATATATATATATATATATATATATACATAATGTTGAAATCCGTGCTTATGTTTGTTTTATCCCCCCTGACTGAAAAGTTTAATCGCACACTGCTTCTGGGTGAGACCCGGTTCCTATGAAAGGGCTTCAAAAGTCGTGTGCAACGTGTAAATTTTAGGTGCTGATGATGATGACTTATAGACCTAGTTTCTCCACTAGTGGGGACAAAAGTCTGAAACCTCTGAGAAAAATATCTCCGAAACGCCTTGTTCTGCAATTACTCTTCTTCGCGCAGAGTATTAACGAAGAGCGCTCGCTTGTCATTCGAAAGGTTCGCGGTTCGAGTCCTTGTTATCTTTCTTTTTCCTTTTCCTCTAGAAAATGTTGTGTTAAAGTTACGCTTTATGCCACTGCTATGTAGGTGTTTGCTATTTTATTCGTATTCTTCATTTTTACTTCATTTATTTAAAATAAGTGCATTCTACTTCATGAATAAAAATAAGTATTATTATTATTACGAAGATCAATATTTTGCCTTCAATCACATAATAAACGGTGTGGCCAGTGTTTCTTTCACAAGATTTTGCTCGGGGAAGGGAGCTAAATCAAGTCTTACGAAAATTATAAATAGTGCATATTGAGTCCCATGTGCTAAAAATATAAAATAACAATAATTTTACTTAAGAATGTGTCGTATTTTCTTAGTTATCCTCAAACTAACATGAACAGTATTTATATAAAGTGCTATTATATTCGTATTTCAGAATACGCATGAGTAATACAAGTGTTGAAACTATTTCTTTCGGGGGGCTGTTGAAACCCCGGAGGCAAAACTCTCCCGAAAACTTGCCTGGAAGAAACAGTGGGTGTGGCTCTCAATTGTTCCATTTTGAAACCTGCTCAATTTTAGTGAAATTTAATATATAGGAATTCCAAAGATTCCGGAATCGATATTTAAGTAAAAAGAAATAATTCTCGAAATTAAGACGGGAGCAACACGATGCATTTTAATTTTAAAATACCATTTAATTTTCTTTATATTTTGTATCTCAGGGCTCCTATGGTCGATGAGTATGATTCTGCACTGAAAGATTACGTATCGGAAGTCCCTCGTTGCGGAAACTTGAGAAAACAAATTTTAAAATATTTGATTTCTTGAAATTTCATATTTTAAAATTTCACAGGTCGCTGAGTTCGACTCTGAAATAAAAATCTTGAATTACATTATCCAACATGGCTGTAGTCCAAAACGTCTTTATATGAAAAATCGTTACCATTCTTATCTAGAGTCTCTAAACAGCACTAAGATTTGTTAAGGATTTTAAAAAGTTGAATTCTGAAAACCAAGATGACCATAACCCGAAACGTTTTCATTTGAAAAACAAAATGCAATGTGCGCCAGATGAAGCCCAAGACTTTTAAAATAAAATAAATATAAAAAATCAGGTAAACTTGTTTTTCCAGAAGCCATACAAAACTTCCAGAAAATTATTCAGTTATCAAAGACCTAGATAATCTTAGGTCGATTTATAAAATGTAAAGTGGCTCTGATATAGTGTAAAATTCTACAGGCGTAATCCCAAATTCATGACTCACTTCATATAAATATCGTTAATAACATGTTACACGTGAATACGAAGTTTCTTTAGAGTCAAGTGTTTTATTATAGCTGAGTTCAGAGATACTTAGACCTTAAGTGTTATAAAATTATTCTGTTTTTATATTATAGTGCAGTTTAGTGTTCGATCTGTAGGGCGAATGGTTGGGATTTCCCCCTCTCTGGAAATATCATCCTTAGCTCTGCGTTCCAAAATTTGCCCCTAACAAAAGGCGTCAAATACAGCATTCTAACGTGTTTGAAATATTCTTTCCCCTCTCTATAAATTGTATAAATCGATCACTGCACTGCAGTTTTAAAAAGAAAGTTTAAAATTCTTTCTCACACTTACTTTTCCATACTCACATACACACACTCCGACTGCTGTTCGCATTGCCGAAATAAATATTTCTTACTACCTTGCTTTGGCGTCATCCATCTCTAATAAAATATGTTCTATTATAAATGATGTGCCCGTTGTGTTTAAGTCTATCTTCTTAGGTAAGCAATTCCGTAGTTTACGCCCAATCCCACCTGAAATGTCCGCTTGCTGCTCCTAACAGGTAGTCCCGCAACTGATTCACGGGATTAATACGCAAGATTTGTTGAAAACTTGATAAATATGTTGGGCACGTGAAAGCTTAGTGTTCATATATTGCCAACGCAGGCAAGCAAAATGTTGATTTTTACCTCTAGCAACAGGAAACGAAAATAAAATACACAAAATGAAATGAAAATGCAAAACCATTCAACATTATAACGTGAAAAGGAATGACACAGAAACGAAATACCAAAATTATAATTCGAAGCTAATCTCCATTCAGGAAATTCGAACCTAGATTGATTTTGTAGTTCGGACGAGTCCAAATCTATACCTAAAGACAGAGCCATCTTGTATCAAGTTGTCGAAACTGATTTGAGAGACGCGAGGGAAATAACGAGTTGTGAGCTTCTGCTCCTCGTTGTAAAATGCGTTTGCATTTTATTCAACTTACGTGTTAGACTGGGTTGTAGTATCGTTGTTTTTTCTGCTGCCTTAAATTGATGTTTTATAAATAAAAAAATACATGATTGACCGTAATATATAAGTCATTATGACCAATTTGAATTTTCCTAAAGACTTCGAAACATTATGAATAACATTATCGAGTTTAAATCTGTTAATTTAGAAACTAAAAATATATTTCACTGCAATTACAAATAGAATGGTTCGTTATGGGTGAGGAACAAAGTTTTTTTCTAAATGTGTTCAAACTTTATCCGTTTAAAAAATAAATTAAAGGGAAACGCGGGGATTCGAACTCATAACCTTCTGCCTAGAACGCTAACTCGCTAGCCACTACACCATGGTAATTGTAGAGAAAGCGTTTTTTCTCATTTTAGTTACCAGTTAATTTTTACGTACTGAGTATGTTTCTGTTTTATTACTATCGAATAGGATTGTTTTTCTCCATATTATCTTTTATTACTATGTCTGCTATGTATGAGAAGTATTCTGGAATATACAAACAAAACACATCTATCAAAGAATCTGAGTACAAGTAGTTGAAAGTGTGCATGTGCATTGCAAAATTTTTCATAGTTGGAAAATTCTATTCCAGTGCCTCCGACAAGTGGGATTTACTTTCTTGAAAGATAGTACATAATTGTAGTTAAGAATATATAAAGGGTTTATTCTTTTAGATATCTTTTGAAATACCTGTTCCGTTTGAACAGAACATTTTTTTTTTTTCATTTTTTTGTATAAATATTAATCCATTTCGGGTTTTATACTTCACATCTCACTTTCCACATTGTATTATTTCAATTCTCATTTAACAGCAACAACATATTTATTAACTAGCAAGGTGAAACATGAGCTCTTTTTAACTAACAGTAGGTGATCATGACATGATTTCCGAATTTTGCCGAATATAATTGGTGCGTGTAACCAGATAACGATAAATATTTTCTAGGTCCGGACAGTGGTTACGGTAGCGAACTTCAAGTCGGCACTGAAGATGCACACAAGTTCAAATCTTACGGACTCAGCTTTTTCAGAACTTACTCAAGCGAATGTCGATATGGTGGCTAAACATATAACCTGTTCGCAATTTTCCTTTGTCGCCAGAGGAGTGTTCGCCCATGGGCGCGATCCTCATATGTGACAGACTTATAATTGAATAAATGTACACAAGCACTACAAAATTCTCGTGAGACTTGAAATCAAGGATCAACGGAAAAGTCGAAAATAGATGTTTCCAGCGAATCTGAATAATTTTGCAACGCAAGTCTACATCCTAGACCAGGGATCCTCAAATGGCGGACTCCGATCCGGATGCCTAAGACTTTTATCCCGGACTGTTAATTTATAGCATTAACGATTCTTAATCAATAATAATATTTGCTTTTAAGCAAATCCATGTTTGAATAGACTGAGTCTAAGAAAATCGTATCTCATTCAACACAATTTGTAAAAGTGCGAATTCTAAATATTTGCCCTATGGACATTATTATCAAAATCAAATTCCACTTCAGCATTCGAGAAAATAGTATTTATTAACAAGCATTACTTATTGAAACTGTAATCTGAGAAACAGCATTCCATCATCTTCGTAATGATAGAAGAACATCATTGAAATCCATAAACATACCTTTCAGATTTCACTAAACTGTAATTACAGGTCATCACTTACTTTCGAATCTCATCTGAAGTCATTTATATGTGGTATTTTCAATATTAGTAGACTTATTTCCATTCCTAAGACTTCTTCATTATACAAATTTGATACCATGATGTAGCCAATAATGTCAACAGTCGACTTTTATTATATCTTTATAATGATCGTCTTTTCTGATTTGCCTTCAGTGGTTGTCCATTGTTTCTTTATTTAAAACAAACTTGTTCTTAACATGAAATATAACGTTCTTTCAATCTATCACGGACCTCCACGGTTTAGTACGAATTTGAATTTATTATGGCTTTTTGGCGTCTTTGGCTCACCCCGGGTTTGCTACGATATCAAGATTAATGCGAATGTATTATATATGCAAACTTCACTAGTTGAGATGCACAAAAAGCATAGAAGTGTACTGTGAATGCATGCTAATTTAAGTCATGTTTGCAGTATACGCTGAAAATCAATATTTTATTTAAATCAGAAATAACGACAGGTTAACGTGCAATTCAATCTACGAACCACCTGAGGTTGATCTAAAGTCCGAGCGGCACGCATTCTATGAGCTATTGCGGTCATGTATTTGTTGAGGTAAAGCTTCTAGTTTATTTTAAGAGAATGGCGATTATTATACTCTAGTACACAAGTTAAATGAAATAGATGTAGCTATGACAGTGTCGTGTATTGTTTTCACATAAGTTCCAACTACTCAGTTTCTCTTAGTCTCAAACACGCTTTTCTTACAAATATACTTTAATTCATTCAAACATAGAATTACAATTGTTGTCGTCTATTTTATTAATGTGCCTTCATAACCCTTTTGGGATTATAACTGTTCATTCAAACGAACTGACAGTTGACAATCGAAATTATTGAATCGATTATTCTATGGGCTTGTGGCTTGTCTAACTCAACAAATGTTACTTTTCGCCCTTGAAAAAAGCGGTCCGAGAGGCCGAAATGTTCCTAGTAAATAAAATATCTAAAAAAATTCTGCACTTTTGTCATCAGAAACTGTGGGTCCCATTCTCAGAAAGTGGTCTGCTTGTTTAGGATGTTAATAACAATTCACCCTTTACTTTTGGGAAACCCCTTGAAATAACGGGAATAAAACGGAATTTCGGCTGTCAAAGATGACTTCTGTTTTATGTAAAAAAAAAGTAACTGGCACAATAAATCACTGCGGATCCCACTCACCACAATTTCGTTCTTTGGTAAAGTACGAGAAAAACAAACGCTTAACTATCATTATACCGATTTCCGCCATTATATGAAATTAATATATTATTAACTTTATCAGTATGTTTAGATCACTAAGAAAATTCACGGGTTTACCTGTTTAAATTTTGAATAGTGCACATGAAACGTAACAATAAACTGAACAATAAGATATATCTACATGTAGTTATTTTAATTATTTCTTTAAATTCGAAAGAAATAAATGTATTAATATGCTCGAGCCGATACATAAACCTTATACTTAATCTTTTAAAATCTTACGATCTGTTTCTCTTTAGCATCAAGTTTTTCTGTTCATGTGAGCAAAAACCTAACATCTAAACAATGATTTGTAAGGAAGGTTTAGGTAGAGTTCTTTTTGTTTGGAGTTATTCGTATCTATTGGAGAGAAAAAGTCAGTCGACACAAAATGCATGTTGTTGACAATGTAACTAGTAGTATTACAAAATTAAGGGCTACCTTAGAATATAATAAGAGAACGGAAGTGAGATAAATCATGATATCGCAATGTGAAAACCTGAAATTTGGAATCTACTTAGGTATCTTACAAATAAAATTACTACAATTTGCAGAAAACATAAGTGTAATAGATTTACAAAGCATGTAGAAAATTCTTGAAACCTTATTTCCTTATACAAACAGCACTCATCCACCTAATGTTAGTGAGAGCACTCAGTTCTTTGTAATTATTCAAGGGAATATACCGGTATTTCAAAAGTGACGGTAGTGAATTGAATGAACTTCTCAGACCAAAAGAAGAAAACAAGTTCCTTTAAAGAAATTCAAACAAATGGTGTACATTTGGATCTAGAGTCGCTGAAAGTTTGCGAGACAGTATCACAAATGACGTCATATCACAACAAATAATAATTAAGATGTATCAAGATTAGCAAACCACAATGGAAGTAGTACCCATTCGATGAATTTCAGCAAAGTTTGTGATTGACGGAGTACCATAAAAAGGACTTTTCCTACGTAAAATGTTCATTCTCAATGAATTAACATTTTTGAATGGACAAGCATAAAAATGACCTCTAAGATAAAATCTCCAATCATAAACTTAACTGAACTAGAAGCAATACTTCGTTTATGATTTGCTAAACCGACAAGTCTTAGTCATTATTTGTCGAGATCTGACGTCATTTGTGGCCATGTACTGACTTTCGACGCCTCTAGCTCCGAAACTACGCATGGTTTTGAATTTCTTCAAATAAACTTCTTTCTTGTTTCGGTCTGAGGAATTTACCCTCAATTTATGAGCAATACTTTTAAAACACCCTGTATACTATGTTTAATTCCGAGAATTGTAATTTTAGGTGAAACAGCAATGAAACTACTAGAGAAAGCAATTGTAAATATTGCCTTGGAAGTAAAGTTTATTAACATCTGTAATCTATCACAGTACAAAATTCCATTAAGCTTTAAATATATTATTACAGCCCGTAACAGGTATTACCAAATATCATGTTCAAAGTATAAAGATTATAAAATTTATAAAAGAAACTTCCTTAAGAAAAACAACATATTTACACAATGAAAATAACTTAAAATACTGTATTTCTATTACTAACCTGATAGTTATATGGCAGTATAACATGAGGTATATTGTTCACTTTCACAATTTTAAAACATTTTGTTATGTGATTGTCATTAATGAAAAGTACTGTATGTACGGTGCCCGCGTAATAATAATAAAAAATATTATCCTTTCACATGCGAAGGAAAAGAAATAACCACATAAAAATTCATATACATAAACTATACCACCAAAAACCATTGCAATGTGAATGTGCTTTACTGATTTAAGATGCTTCATTTATATTCCCTTTAAGAAGATTTATTCTGTCTAGTTCAGAATGTTTCTCTATAATATAATTTTACAACAGATTTACTCGTGTTATCGTATACATTGTAATAAAAGTAATATAAGGATTGCAAGTGAATATCGTCGGCTTACAAAAAACACATTAAGTAAAAAAAAAAATGCGATTTTGAATTAATGTGGTTTTCTAGACAAAATGTGTGTCTTCTTTCGATTTCTAAACAACAAAAGGGTTGTTCATTAATAAGTGTGTATTTATGACAATTTGGAAAATATATTGTCACGTATATTTTTATTTTTCATCCTTATTAGTTGTCATAGCAATGAATAAATGTCATCAAAATATTCTTGTATATTTGATATATACGAGGGGTGACTGAAAAGTTTTGAGCCTAACATAGAAAATGAGAATCTAGAATAGAATAATTATATGTATTAGAATCGTACAACCTTTGATATTAATGTGTATCAGGCTCTTGGTTCTAAGTAATTTCTTTTGTCTTTTACAGGCTCTTGAAGTGAGTGAGATGGCAGAAGTTGGGAAAATGGAAAAAATCGAGTACAGGTCAGTCATCAAGTTTCTGCATTTAAAAGGAATGTAGCCGTCTGAGATCCACCAGGATATGACCAATACCGTAGGTGAATCTGCCCCTTCATATGCCACCATCAAAAGATGGGTGCAGGAATTCAAGTGTGGTAGGCAGAGTGTTGAAGATGAGCCGAGATCTGGGAGACCATCAAGTGCTACCACCACGGAAAACATTGGCCTGGTACTTGATATGATCATGAAAGATCGCCGATTATCTACTCGACAGATAGCAGACAGGCTGGGCATCTCACAGGAGCGAGCAGATAATATTCTGAAGAATGAACTTGGTTTATCAAAAGTGTCTGCTCGATGGGTCCCACGTCTTCTGACTCCCGAACAAAAACGTACTCGGTACCTCCTATCCGTGGACAATTTGAAACTGTTAGAACGTGATGTGGACGATTTTCTCTATCGATTCATCACTGTGGACGAGTGTTGGGTACACCATTACCAGCCAGAAACAAAACAACAATCCAAACAATGGAAGCACCCCTCCTCCCCTACCCCAAAGAAGGCAAAGGTGATCCCCTCCGCTGGCAAAGTGATGGCCTCTGTTTTTTGGAATTCCCAAGGCGTGATATTCATTGATTACCTGCAAAGGGGTCATACCATCACAGGACAATACTATAGTGACCTTTTGAAAAAACTTCGAGTGCAAATTCAAGAAAAAAGGCCACAAATGATGTCCAGAGGCGTTCTCTACACCATGACAATGCTCCCGGCCACACATCAGCAGTTGCCATGGATATTATTCACGAATGCGGCTTTGAACTCGTTCCTCATCCACCCTATTCTCCAGATCTGGCCCCCTCAGACTTCCACTTGTTCCCTAATCTAAAAAAGGCTCTCGCAGGACGACGTTTTGCAAGCGATAATGACGTCATGACAGCCGTGGAGGAGTTTCTGTGGTCACAACCTAAGGATTTTTTTCTACTGGGATAAGAGCACTGCAGCACCGTTGGAGCAAGTGTGTTGCTGTCCAAGAGGATTATGTTAAAAAATAAACGTATTATCAAATCTGTACTTCTTATAGTTTCCTCAAGGCTCAAAACTTTTCAGTCACCCTTCGTAAATGGTATGAATAAAAATATAATTCTGACATGTGTCTTTTCAGCATTGCCTTTTAGTTGCGAAATTACAATTTCATTTCTTTCGTTTTCTCAAAATTATGAACTTACTCACTCTGTTAAATAGATATAGTTTCTGCATTTAGTCTTTTTGTATGCATTCTCTTTTTAAAAAAGAAAATATTTATAGAGTTCTTACACATTATAAATCTAATCCTTTAGTTGTTATCTCTTAAGAAATAAGAATATAATTTATTGGAATACTTTACATTTGTAATTTAAACAGAATACGAATAATAAAACACAAATTTTAATGGTTTGTTTTTAGTATGAACAAACTCAAAATACCCATTAGTTTGATATGCTTGAAGTGTAACACCACAGACTACTAAAACCTTGTATATATATGTAAATGTAAAATTTCTTTACAAGGAGACTCGTTATAACGACATTTCCGTAAGAACCAAGTTTTTCGAAATCACGCCGAATTCTTGTTCTCCAATACAATGTTCATTACAAGGAATTTTCGTTATAACGAAATAATACCGCTGGTCCTGTGAAATGCGTTATAACGGAATTTTATATGCCTATCATTTGCATTGAATTTAACTGCCTTTCTTTTCCTTAAGTCACGTACGTTGTCATTCAGTATCTTTGAATAGCAGGCTAGATGCTTTTAGTGATTACTGAGTATAATAATAAAGGTCAACATGAACCTCTACTATAGTGCTTCAAAGAATAAAACGCAGCTAAAACAAATATTAATTCTAAGGTTTTAGCTCCAAACCCTATGAAAAATAATGTCTTATGAGTATCATCTGTAATAGATCTTCTTTTCATTCCATATGCCATGTGAGAAATTGATCATTTTGATGATAAATTAAAAGTACTGTTCTTTTTCTGTGTTTTATTTTTCTGCACATTTGATATATTCGAATTAAGCGCACGTCACACATACACAAACTTTCAAGATAACTTTAAATCTTTCTACATTAATTGTATAACAATTGACAGCAGTTAATAAGACACTATGTTCATACGTATTTCATGAAAGGGAATGCCGAATGAGATATAAATACAAGGATGCAGACTAATAAAGAGCGATCATAATTCATTAGGTTATCCATTATTATAACTGTTTCACTTCTATTGATAAATAATCTAGTGGAATAATGAAAAAATCTCATTTCTAAGAGAATATAAATTTTGTTGGACAAGGTAACATATTTCAATTGTTCAAGACAGATCTCATTTAAATTCAGTAAAACTCAGATATCTAATGAGATATTTAACAAGGAATAGTTTGGTCTACCTCTTAAATATTACTTCTATTAAGTTGTTTGTTTACTTTTACTAAAAAGTATAGTTTGCTCTTGTTTGAATATTTTTTATTAAAATGTAAGGGAAATGATTTTATTAAAAGTTATAATTTGGTTGAAACCTATTATGGTTGAAACAAAAATTTAATACCAGTTTTGGTCTGACCTATTGGTTAATTAAACGTTAAGTCATGTTTCGTACTTGCACAGTAATACTATAAACCTACTGAGCTATAATATTTTCTTTCAATCATACAAACGTTCATCATTTACTACTACTTCCAAATTAACTAAAGAAGGCACTAAAGGTTTTAAATATCAAATCTAACACACATTAACAACTATTTGGAACAAGTATAAAAAATTAAAACAATGTAAGTCGGGGGCAAAAATAGACCACCCTCTGAATCATTCAAAACTTACACAGAACTTGTAAACTTGTTGTTTGGAATAACGTACAACACCACAGAATAAAAGTGCTTAATGAAAGCTTTAAAGTACACCTGTGAACGATACTCCATTTTCATGATCAGAGTCTTGTAAAACAAATAGGATGGTCCTTTCTTACCCTCGATTGTACATATTCATGCCACTCGTTATATCGTTCAGCAACCAATTATTTGGCGATGAACACTTGCACCTAGCTCAGTCTTTGTAATTGTCTACAAAACACCCTCATTTGAAGCTGTTTAACACTGACAAGTTCGTAGCTGCCAATTTAACACGTTCACACACATGTCACATGAACTTCTTACGATTTATTTTTGGATAAAGTGCATTCATTACAGGATTTTGCACCCGATCCCAAAGTAGTATGTCCTTCCGGGCATGTTGAGCATGATGTGCTGAAAGTAAACATTTGAATTAACTTACCTATGTATGAGTCTAAATAAACAAAAGTTAAACTTTGTTTTAAACTTTTACTCTGATTAGCACAATTTGCATTAAAGGACATTTTCGAAAGAAAATATGAGAATTATAAAAGCAAATAAAGGAAAAACAGAAGAGCTTCAGTTTGAATTTGCATTTACATTAAAATAGGTGACTTCGCATGTTACAAGCTTAAGTTTGAATTTAAAATTATATTAAAATAGTTGACTTTGCATGTTACAAGTTCAGAAGAATCCTGCTCTTTTCTCTTTCCAAAACTACTTGTCACTTAATATTTAGATTATATTTGCTTGTCCAGTATTACAAAAGATCTGATTAATAATTTGGAGTATTTTTGTGTACTTATAGCCAGCATAGTAACGTAATGCACCTACAAACTGTGTGGCTACCTAATGTATGTTTCATTGTGTGGCCACTTACTATCATTCCTGACCATTCTTCACAGAGCTTGAGTACCAGTAACTTGTTTGTTAGTGATCTACACCAGTAGCGAAGATATAGAACCGCAATTGCGGGTTCACACTAGGGTTTGAGGACGCCAAGTGGATTTTGGAGAGCGAAATCTGAGCGTGTAAACTCTATCCTGCGGGAAGGCACAAGGAAGCCTAGATCCGCCACTGATCTAAACTACCATCGCAATTCTATCAAATATATTTCTCTGTTTGAGGCTGATGTTAAAATCAGGTGTTCTTAGAATTAAGATAAAATATTGCTGAATATGTAATAGATTAAGCATATATCTACCCCCAATTGAAAGTTCTTCAACATTTGATTTTAATACTTTTGAAATATTACTTACCACCCAAAACGATCTTGGTAAGATCCCACGGCGCATGCGCGACAAATCGTTGATCCGGGTGGACGATGCATCCCGGGGGGACATGCCACTAGAATGAAAATACATTTTCTTAATTATTCCACAACACTATAGCAGTCTTTTTCAACCTCTTTTTCACCCTGCTAACCCTCCTCTTTCAGCCGACGACCAACACAAACAATTTTATTGCTTACAGTAAATGTTTTCGTGGCATTTTGCAAGAATACTCTCCTACAGCCTTCACATATACTGTAGCGTTCTTTAGGTTTAGTCTAAAGTGTACCTTTTAGGTAGAGCTTATTGATACACAGGATTAGTGCTTTCTGCCCATTACTAGTTTTATTTAAAAAAATATACAATTTTGAAGTTAATAAAAAGACGGTCCCGTACAAAACTTATTTACAGATTTGTTGAAAGTAAGTTATAACATAACCTAATGCTTTTCTTCTTCTGAGCTTACGCCTCGGTGAAGCAGGAGTTATAATGAGGGGCCACACCAGTTCCTAGCCAACTGAGTGTGGGAAGAAGGCCTCGTTTAGAAGCCGATATTTTGCTGCGCCAAGCTAACGGTAGCAGGTTCGGGTCTAAGGTAGCACACCTGCCCAGTGCCAACTGAGTGTGCAGGTAATAGGAACAACACACCAGCCAGTGCTAACTGAGTGGGTTGAGGTTTGGAAGGAAGCACAGCAGTTCAATGCTAACTGAGTATGCTGGATTATGTTCCGAACCAGAGCTAGTCGATAACGGGAAGAAGGAAAAGAGGCGACCACCCGGACGAGTGATACTGGTTGCAGCGATGTCCGGATACTTATAGGTGTCCTGAAGGGTGTGATCCTCTGATTTCTTCCGAATGTGACGCCAACTCCAACTTCGACTCCTTGGACGAACTGCTGCTGACGTCTGCTGATCACTTTACTGTTTATTTATGTTATAACACTTGTAGTACGCTTGCTTGTTTATGTTACGACACTAGTAGTACGTATGTTTGTTTATGTTATGAATGTGTAACACGCGGTAGGACACGCAGTTCATTACAATAAACACATTTATGTATACATACCATACAAAACTGTAGAGAATCGTGACGCAGGACCTCGGAATGCGCCCGTGTCATAATCATATTTTTGAGGCTCTAATAATCGATCAACAACGTGTGTGCGTGATGTGCTGCCAGATTTGAACAGAAATACCATATGGACCATTGTGAACCAAATAGCATTTAGTAATAAAGCCGTAGGTCTATATCACGTCACTGGCCATGTGAACCGTCACAGTACTTCTTTTGGACCTCGCGTCATTTATGAGCACGAACATGTCTCTCAAAATAATTTCTGGTTGTGGAGTATGGTTAAAGGAAACTTATACAACAGCAAAGTGCAAATATCGTGAAAGGAAAAAAAAATTACGGCCGTAGTCCAATCCATTTCAAGATATTTCTGTGGCAACGCTTTAATGCTATATTCAATCGTTTCCATTGTTGTGTGGATAACAATGGAGGACAGGTTGAGACGTCACTGACGTAGCTTTGTCCTATTATTTCTTGTAATGCCCTACCAATAGCTATAATATGTGTTGTAATGTTCTTTGCATTTATCAAACACTACACGCCTAATTGTCATAAGTGCACTGACGAACTTCCAGACATGATAATACCTACAAATATGAACAAAAAGGCTTAGTCACCAAAGTGGAAATTCACCACGTTTGAGGCAGTCTCATGCACATAACAATCATATTATTGTTTTATTTTCCATTGTTTAATTGTGATTATTTATTGTTTTAATGTTGACAAAATGATTTCCTTATGTGATATCGGTTTACAAGGACGATTTTCTATTTATTTCGTGATAGAAATTATTCATTTCCAGAAAGTTGTGTTTGGTGCTCGCTAGATGGCAGCAGGAAAAATGAGGCTTATTCGAAATGGCTAACTTTTTTGTTTATTATTCAAATCAGGTAATTTCTTTATTATTTCAGTGTTCTATTTACATTAGTAGCGTTATTTGATTCTTCTTCAGTTCCTTTTGATTGTTTTGAAATTATTAACTCCTGTAATTAGATAGTCACTATAATTTGTTCTGCAAGGAAAAACATATGCTTGTGACAGGTTTTATGTAATCAGAAAATGAAATGTATTATGATGTCTTAGATGCTGATATCTCAGCAGTTCTGGAGTTAGCTCCACGACCAATAAAGTCACCTCCCTCCAAGTGTACGTGGTTTTATTATTTTTTTTTTCGTACGTTATTTCCCTTCACCTGCTGGATATCCAACTGTTCTCTGTTTAGCACGCCCGACACCTTCGCACGATGGAGTAGGGGTACGGTAGAATAGATCTGCTGGTTCGACTGTTCCTTATGTCGTTGCTTAAAGGGACCTATAAAATATTAAAAAGACTATGAAATCCGGAGCAATGGAGAAAACCCGCCTAGAAGATGCTATTATAATTCCACCCGTGAGAGTAGTGACGTTGCACGTTTTAAAACTACAGTTTACCGAAAGCACGAGAAAATTAATTTTAGATCTTCAAATTTCAAATACCATTTACTGTATAGTTCATGCGGTATGCTATCGTCAAAGACTTCAAACATTCTACTCTATCCAAAAAGGCATATTCTAAAATTGTACAATGGGTATGCAAGGTATTTCCCAAAGGAAGTTGAGTATTCCCAGAAATTCCCTGAAGTAAATGTGGATTGAACTGAATATGAATTGGACGATTTTCCAACAGGTAACAATATTCGTTATAGTCAAGTCCATATCTCAATTATTTCATATGGCGAACGATTTTTAAAAAAATGCGTGGTTCCATAACAACCAGGAATAAGACTTACATATATTCATTTCGCGTTTTGTTTATTTGTCATCAATGAGAGATAATGTCACTGCCCGATTGGATGGCGGTGATTACGTATTACTCATACGGAGAGTCATCTTACTCATACTCATTTCGACTTACTTTTACTGTGAAGAAATCTGGGAATTGTCTACTTTCTTTGAGGAATCCCTTGCGCACTCACTGCATAATTCTAGAATATGTAGTTCTGGATAGAATAGATTTGAAGTATTTGCCAATAGCATGCCGCATCAACGCTGCTGCTAATGGTGTTGCAACTTTGGCACTCCAAAGTTCATTTTCCCACGCTTTCAGTATCGTGTAGCTCCGAAACGCGGCAGATTTTCCATCTCAGTAACTTAAGGTATTTTTCTTTATTTTTTATGAACTATCATCTCCCGAATTTTTTCGATGCATTACGTCATCACTCTATATATGTACCCAAAATACAATATACAATACCTTTTAATGTATATAGAGTAGTGGTGGGTACAAAACGTTTGGCGTAGAGCTTCGTCTGTCCTCGCACTAGGTTGGATGGTAACATATATTTTTTCACCTCCTCTCGAGACACCGAGACCTCTTGAGAAACCATGCTTTGTAGGATTGTTTATACACATTTAATGAAGGATTATAACATTTTTGGAATAATTTGCTTCTTGTGCTTACAAACATACAAATAGATATTGAAATCCACACAAAGTGTTACAGACATAAAATAAAGGATATTTTCGCGTTCAATACTGTATTTTAGGTACTAACAGAATCAGAGGAAAAGATTGACTCTTTGTCAATTTATGAGTTCAACTATCTCTTTCTTGAATTGAAGCTAACTGAGAATTTTAAGTTATACTTCTAGCTTCCATCGATTAATTCCGTTTTGCTTATTCGTGCAGTCATTACAGAACGCTAAGCAGAATAGGAAGCGAAAACAACAGTTAAACGTTTTATGTTCTTAAATCAATTTCGTGTGTAATGTGTGTCGCCTACTGCCAAGGGCATGAGACTGTGAGTTATCTGCAAACATGGTAGAGTGTTAAGTTCGATTCTAACCTAAATCATTTTCATCTTCAGAAGGAAAAGAACAAAATCGCAAGGAAACGTGGTAAAAATGACTTGCTATTTTCCGGAAACGTCTAACTATAGAGACAAGACCCAGTATCTCAAGTATATATTAGTTAATAAGAGCGAATAAGATTTATACATTGAAGACAAACAAGTTTTTAGTGTAATAACATGCACAAGCATTCACTTACATCAAAGTGTAAAATCTGTGGTGGTCTAGTGAATATACCCTTTTACTTCGAAACTCTGTGTCCTAAATCGTCTTTGCTTCTTAGAATATTCCTAACCGCGTCGATTGTGAAACCTTAGCACCTTGCGGATCAGCACTACGTCTATACTTTTTCATAAAGCGGCATTCAAATAGTTTTTCACAGAATATTATTTATATTACCTTTGACTATAGTTTGATGTTCTCTTCACGTTTCGACGAAGTGAGAAATGATACACATCGACTGCCCACAGAAAAGAGGTTTTATTTCACATTCTTGAGCGTTTATCCTGTTCACGTGTTTAGTAGGCGAGAAGTGCTTTCAAGTGTCATTCATCTTGTTTTAAGCATACTCTCATTTGTATTTTTAATAGACGATAAGTCATACCACTCGTTCTCTCAGCGACAAAAAGCTTTCATTTATTTTAGTTTTCGCACTATTCGCATTTATATTAGGTGAGAAGTCAAACCCTTCGATTTCTTACAGAAAATGATTTTATTTCTTGTGTTTGAATGTTTATTAGCACTTTTGTATAGGAATAGTCATACACTTACTTTCTCACGTAAGAGAAACTAAATACTTTATCTGTCTTAATGTTTATTCTAGAACGGGAAGAGCCATATCATTTAAAATAATTCGTATAAAATTATTGCCATAAGCAGTTATATTTCTACGAACAGCACATTACTTCACAGCAGGATTGCTATAATTTTTTCAAGCGAAACCGGAACAAATCTAGTCTGAAACTTTTAAGACATTGGGTCTCGTAGAAGAAAAAACAGTACTTGTTAGCAACAAAAAAACTTCAAAGAACCTATTATCATCAAATAAACAAACGCCAGAGGAAAAAGATGCAATAATATTTTTTTAAAAAAATTATATTATATCCACAAATATATATAAAAAAAACATGTCGATAAAATAATACTACGAGATTTCAATTACTTAATTTATTATGATGATTCATACGATGTCGATCGTTCAGATTCATCAGTTATAGTCTTGTGCCATGACATTTTCTTGAGATGGGCATCTTTTTCAATGTTGTTGTATCACTTTCAATAATGCGAAGGAAATTTTCGAATTGCATTCCAAAATTACACTTTACAGTCGAGTCCTCCCGGAGGTGATGTAGATAAGTGTCCTCTGTCTTCTGACCGATTGTTCATTAAGAAAAAAATATTTCTACTTGGGTGGGATTTAAGGAAAGCTAAAAATAAGTGTAATGAATTTTCAAAATTTGTCACTGGGTATCTCTTGTCAAGAATCGAAAGCATTGTAGCAAACAGTTTTTACACAAGTTCTTGTTTAATAATTTCATGTTAACCCCCGTGTAAACTGAAGTGTTCCTTCGTACAATCAAGAGAATTCGTTCGAGGACCAGCAAGAAAGAAAAGGCGCGTACTATCATATTTCAGAAGTTCGTTATGCTCAACTCCAAAGACGCCTCAAAAATCATTTATCGATACTCATATTGTATTAATATGAAAATATTTATACACGTATATCTTTTAACATCAACTGGGAGCCAATAAACATTCTGCACAGTAACAATTTTGTTAAATACCGTTCAATTTTGAGGCGCTAAATTAGTTCAGAGATTTCACTAGAGACCTCTCGAAATGCAAGGAAATTTATTTTAACCCATTCTGAAGGTTTAAAATAACGCAGAACAGGCAACCGCTTTTCCTCCTATATTTTTGGAAATGTCTACGCATTTTGAATTGTAATATCCAACTTCTAGTTCCTATTGTAGATCTAACATAGCAGAAAGAGACGAAACATTTAAATCATTAACTCACATTTCGTTGATGCAAGGGAAAATATCTATTCAAAACACATTTTCATTAAATTCGATGAGCATTCTACCGATTTATAACTATGATCATGCACGCCAGTATGATATGTGCAAGTTGTTTTTTGTGCATCTGTTTTAGTTCCAACAGCAGCTCCCAAGATTCGTTTATGTCTTGGTTTTCGCGACTGATCCTTCACATAGAAATCTCCACCATGCGACACAGAAAATTTTCAGACACGATGAGAACACTATCCGCTTACGGAATTAACGGGTTTCAAATACAGATATTTGGTTGACATTCAGATCAAAGGTATATTTTCTTTTACACAGTTTTAATTATCTGGATGCCATTAATTCCCTCAAATAATTATTTACAATCGCGAGAACGTTCTATAAATCATATATTAAACTAGACTTACGAACATACTGAGATAATTATGAAAGTTGGAACAATCACATAGGATAATTGGGAAAATTGACTATGGAATTGCTTATAGCACTGTTGTCAACGCATTTTAAGACATAATTGTTTTAATTTAGCAGTTTGATTTGTATTATTGACTACTTTTCATGTACTGATATAAATATGCAGAAACCAGGACAATAAGAAAATCGGCTGAAACACCGGAACAGGAGCTTTAAACCGGAACTGTCCCGGCAAATCCGGTACGTGTGGCAAGCCTATTTCACAGCATAGTCAAGAAAGAATCAGTAAACTACACTGGGAATCGAACACAGAACACAATAATTCCAAGTCAGAGGCTACTGTCATTAGGCTACCCCCAGCTTTTGTACCTTGAAATAAGCAAATACTTTTGCTCGTTAATCTAGAGGAAGTATTGATCACAAAATCCCTGTTTTTTGACTTCAATAGAACTTATACGACCTTATTAATCAATATATCTTTACTTCAAATACTCCAACTTGTCTCTGAAGCTAGACTCTTCTGGAAACATGCAAGGTCCTTTGAACATATAACTTTTAAATTTTAATTTTCTTCTCTCCTAGATAAAGAAGAAATTAGGTTGGAATCGAAGTCACGACTCCATACTTGCTGTGTTACTTTGTTTCCAGATGTACAGATTTTCCTGTCCTTGGCAACGAGCAATATATGTTATATAGGAAAATGATTACTAGAAATTAGTGCTGGACTTACGAGTTACATAATAAAACTTCTGAGTTTTCCTTTCTCAAAATCCACAATTATCTTCAGCAAAAGGATGAGATGATTCAACTCATGAAATGATAAAGCGTTTACATCTTGCTTTGAGTCTTTCAGCACATAAAGTGAAATACTACTTTAATTATTATCAACATTGGTTTTAATTAGGTTTTAATACTATTTATCCTAGCTTCTTAACCTATGAGATTACCTGAGAAACTATTAACATCTTGTAAAACACTGTTCTTCTTTAAAATAAAAAAATAAAGATGATTTCGATCTTCCTAGTTTTGAACTGACCACCCAACGTTTGAGAGTTTACGATCGATGTTAACAAATACTGTATAAAGGTTCTTGCTGATTGTAAATAAATAAGGCGCTATTAACAAGAACCCAACCCAAACTTTTGCTTGATAACAGAAGATTTGTTTTTCTTTTATTGTTACAACAAAAAACTGTAATTACAGCATTTAATGATTTTGACCAAAACTTCACCTTGGAAACTGCGGTTTCTAATTCCGGACGAGAATATTGCATGTTAATGTTTGGCGATTTCTCCTCATAATCGCCATAGCAGCAAGATAAAGAAGTTACAAGCCCGCGAAAAACATGTATTAACGTTTGTGACGCTTAACACATAAATTTAAACAAAAGTATACAGATAAAACGTTTGAATGTATCATATTATCATAGTTTCCCTGTTTGTATTTAGAACATACCGCATAGACTATATTTAGAACATACCGCATAGACTATATTTAGAACATACCGCATAGACTAGAATCCACCTCTCTGGCTTCCCAACCGGGCAGGCAACCATCCGACGGTGAGTATTCAGTTGCTACAAAGAGAATGCAAACAATGAATAGTCCCTATACAACAACAATATAAATAATAAATTTACAATAGATAAAAGACGTTACTCATTTTTTCTCTATCAATAAATACTACACACACAGCGTAAATTTTATTTATCTAAATTAGAGAGAAAGAGAATCTGCGCGATAAGTAATAACATGAGGTAAAAAGAAACAAATCCCACATACTGTTATTCAAAGTACTCTCCCGCCCGCTCTTCATAAAGCTTACTTCGGCCATTTAAATCGTCGATGAAATGACGTATGTCTTAGTCTCGAATCTGGTGAAGTCCCTGTGTCACAGCATGTTGAATGGCAGAAATGTCCCTGAAATTCTTCCCTTTCAAGGCACATTTAAGTTTCCAGAAAAGGAAAGATTCTGCCAGGTCCATGTTCAACAATTGAGATGGACTTTGAGTCCAGAAACAGGCGCGCACACAAAATGAGGGTAGGTTATAATTCAACAGCAGGAACTGTTACTCAAGTACAGCAAGCGCATTCCTGAAACGTCGCATGCGGACATATAGACGTTGCAGCACTCCCAAACAATAATGGGCAGTAACGGTGGTACCCTCCTGAACAAGTTCGCTGAGTAATTGCATCTAAGAAAATAATGACATTGTCCTCACACGTGTCAATTTTGCAACCACACTTCCTTGGTTCGAGATGAAGATGTTCCACTCCATTGCATGCTCTGGTGCTTGGCTCAGACAATTGAGAGTGCAAGTGACTGCGGTGGTATGCAGTTGTCTTGTACATCGTATCCAGTATTTAACTGTCAGTGGTGTGGAATAATATAGGAACGTTACCTGTGTTCAGCTTTGTCTATTCGATCAGTGGAGTTATCGGTAGTTTCTTCTGATAACTGTATTATTTCTTTTTCAAATAACAAGAATAGTTAGTTTCAACAACATGAGTGATACTCGAAAATACTAGCGTAATTCTACGATCCATATAGATTTAAGAACAGTACAGTTTTCGTCTAGACATCGAAATACACGAAAATGTGGAGACATTTGAAATTGGCAGTGGAACATGTGATTAAAATAGAGATGAATACGTATCAGCATGCCATATACATCCAGGTAACATCTGAGCAAATAATGGGAATTACATTACACTTGACAGGTAAGGAAGTTCCATTTCGCTTCCATCTTCCCATTGATAAAGTAATTGAAGATGTTACTAATCTCCATGTAGCAACGTTACCTCATTATTTTCCTAACCATTTACTAGCCACATTTTTTCCACATATGGAAAAGTGTTAAAAATAGAAGCCAAAGGCATATTGACAAGTGTCGGTATTCAGACGCATATACCGGTCGCAGAAGTTCTTTTTACGACGTAATACTACCAAATTACCGGTCTACACTATAATTCACAAGTATAAGATACAGTTATTTACGAATGAAATTGTTCATTGTGAGAAATGTGAAAATCCCACGCATTCCACAAACATGTGTACAGTCACCAGTAGGACTTCGGTGAAGGGTCCGAAACCGGTAAATCTTTCTCGTCATGAAGTTGATCAACCTTTATTTCAAGCATTTGAATTTCCCACAGTGACATAAACTCATTCGGCTTCCTTGTCCAAGAAGCACGAAGAACCAAATCAGAGTGATCTTAACAGTAGGCCTAATGATACTAAAAAAGAATCTGCTACAATGCTTAACAACACAGAACAATTATATTCTGGTCAGGAAGAAGTGTCTGTTCTAGCAGAAACTGAGGTTGAAGTACCAGTTAGTGACCAGATACCAAAACTCCAGTTTGGAAAGTGAGCCCATCATGGTTGTAGCTCAATAAACAGTATCGAGTGATATATTTCTTACCTTGCCCCACAGTGAAAACCAAGATAGTAGTGAACAGCACCAGTACATGACCACCACTGGTGGTCAAGATCATGATCTTTCTCTCTCCGAGACAAGCTTCCTCAATGGAAGACAATCTGAGGAGGAAAATAACGATTTGTCGCAATCTGTTTCGGTGGATTTTTTTACCGGAAAAAGGACGTAAGCGTAAAAGTTCAAAAACCAAACGTACGGTCTTTGGTAAATTAAGAAAATCTTTAATGCTGTCTTACATTTGTTGTTTACACATAGTAACACAGAAAATTGAATGTTATTTTGCAGAAAATAAGAAATTTTTGTTTATGAATAATAATTGCTGAAAACGACAGCACGTTTGTGAATTGAAGATAGGTTATTTTAGTAATGTTTTTTGGGAGGCTCAAAATGCTTTGTTTAGTTGGTTGTTTTATATTATTTTGGCAAATATGTTGTTGTTATTTTGTATTAGAGGTTCCTAAAATGGAAACGTATGGAATCGGTACATTCAATGTTCAAGCCTCTGCCAATACTCAAAATTGGGTTTATTTAGAGCAACAGGTCCAACAATTAAATGTAGACATTTTAATTACTTCAGAAACAAGTGATTACAATAATATTTCAACAATATATAACATTACAAATAATCGTCTTCCTACTGACTCACGAGGGGTGTGTCTCTTTTGCCGGGGAAATGTAGAATTAAGCAATATAGTATGTCATCCAAGAGGCAGAATCATTTATGGTTTCTTACAAGAGGTTCTCATTATAGGAGTTTATGCCCATAGCGGCACACAAACATAAATCAAAGGCATGAGGTTTTTTATTTGATTTAGCACAAATAATACAAAGGTATCACAATCATCCCCTGATTATTACCGGGGACATAAATATGGATGGTACTTCCCCACAAAAACTAAGTGCAGTTTATCGAGAATTTTTAGAAAGTTACGACCTTACGGACGTGTGGTGGAAAATGTTCCCCACCGGTCCGGGCCATAGTTATTTCCATTATTTAGGATCTAGCAGATTAGACGTTGTCTTGGTAAATCCTAAAAGGGTTCCATATATGTATTAAAAGTATCCAACGTGTTCCTTTGGCGTGGTCTGACCACATTATTCTTGTAGCATATTTTGATATACCAGCAACAAAATTCCTCAAATCCTCGTATTTGTGGAAAATCAGCGACTTGCACTTACAAAATCCTGAATATATAGCTTAATCCAAGACATTTTTAAAACTTCCAAGATTGGTAATGCAAATACTAATGCTAACGCTCCTTCCATTTGGACCCAATGGCAACGCTAAAAAAATCTGCTCATATATCAGACTAAACAATTTGCGTCACATCAAGCACAATTGCGACGTAAACAACTAAATTATTATCTTAGTTTGTTAAATGAAGCTATCAAATTACATAGTCCTAGCAATAAAAATGTCCATATTAGACATAAATATCAGGCAATTATAAGGAAATTGTATTTAAAACAGGCCAATATGTATTTGTTCACAAACTTCTTTTCACGAATTGGGTATCAGAGAACCACCAAACCTAAATATCTATATGATGGCACGTAAACAAAAGGTTAATAGAATAATAGCTAAGTTCCAAAACGACAAGGATATATTATACCAAGGTATTGATGTAGCATCAGAAATTTATAAGTCTGTAAAAACAAAATTTCAATCTGACTATCAATCTTCCCAGGTTCAACACCTCATTACGGAATTAAAGCCCTTTATTTCAATTCTTCCTTTGCAAGATCAAGAAACTCTTATACAACCATTTTCTAGACCAGAAATACAAGTAGCACTCAATTTTCTTAATAGTGAAGCCGCTTCTTGTGCAGAAGGCTTAACAATCAAATGGTACATCCAATTTCAGAAGTTTCTAATTCCAATTTTACAACTATACAATTCCCACTCCCACGATTGCTACGCAGTTTATGCAAGGTTTAGCTATACTTCTTAACAAGCCACAAACTACTAAGGCAGCTAATTATGGGTTGAATGCTTTTAGAATGATAACTCTGGTAGATGTGGAGCAAAAACTTCTTTTAAAGGTCATTTCGAATAGAGTAACTATACTTGCACCTTCAATTCTCAACAAACATCAAAATAGTCTAAAATCGACAATACCAATCTTTGAACTTTTATTGAATATTAAAGCATTTATAGGTACTCAACCCATTATTAAATAACTAAATATAGGTATTTTAAGTCTGGATTGTATGTCTGCGTTCGATTTAGTAAATCATGAATATTTTCTAAAGGTATTACAGTTAATGGGCTTTACTTGTCCTTTCATTACGCTGTATTCAACTATCTTACACCAGAGAACTATTAAATTGTTAGTGAATAATTGGTTATCTCCTTCAATATCTATTAAGAAATAATTTCTACAAGGTTCTCAAGAATCATCATTATTCTTTAGTATAGTTTTAGCTCCGTCAAATATTTACAAACTCAGTTACAAGGTTGGCAGTTTCAACAGGCATCCTTTAAATTTTACTCTTATCTGGATTATATCAGTGTTATCATTCGATCGACTGCAGAAATTTAATTTATATCTACATTTTTTTAACCGTTTACAACTTACTGCTGGTTTCAAAATCAATACTCTTAAAACAAACCTTTTATTCTTATCCTCGTCTAATCATACTAATATACATTCTTTGTTTACGATAGTCTCGCAATTGAAAATTCTTGGTATTTTGTGGACAGATAAAGTTCGTTCTACGCAATTTCTCAATGCCAAAACATTAGTAAATAAGGCCATAAGTATGATGCAAACATATCAAAATGTGTTTCAAACGTTACGTGCCAGAATTCAATTTATTAACATTTATATTTATAGTAATTTTTATTATTATTTACAAGTGTTTTCATTTTCTGTTTCTATAATGGCGTCAGTCACCAAATTTACTTATCAATTTTATCATTGTACTAAACAGAAATTAATTTCATGGTTAATAAATATAGTTATTCAATTATTAGTATGTGAAAGGATACCTCCTTCTCTCAAGATGTTTCAACAGCGTATTTTCAGAACTCTTATATCATAATTAAAACAACAAACAGGAATTTGCACAATTTATTGGTTATTTTAGGTAAATTGTTTTTTAACTTAATTAAGGTTGTTCATAGTTGTCCTAAGTTTATGCCAACTTTTTCTGTTTTGTATTAACCTGACTTATTTAACCTTGTACTACTAGACTACTATACAATGAGTACTTACTTGTTTAATGTCTTCTTTCACGAATTGTAGTTTAATTATGTAATCATCATAGTCAAGAAATAAATGAGAATTAGAAAAAGACAACCGTTGCGATAGACTCGTTTGTAATCTTTGTACACGTGATTTGCTTTGCCAAATTTGCAGTAAAATGTTATCACTGTGCATTGTTTTATCCCAGCACTTGTGATGCGGTCACTCAAACGATCTTATTTCGCTGGCTGTTACTTTACAAATGCTGCATCATTCAATTTGTTTCTCTGCTTGCGATTAGAACACACTTTCTTGTTACACTTTATCAACATATTTTTACTTTTCTATTCATGGCCTTTTGCGAAATCATACAGCCTCATAACTTATCGGGAAGACTGTGATATGCCGTATCGGGGAGAATGTTGTAGCTTGTTGATAGTGTACCCTGTGACACCTCGAATATCTAAAGTCTGGTAGTACCTAGCGAGTCCTCCCAAAACTAGTACCACCTTTGTGAAGCTCAGTACTATCAGTGCAAGTTTCGTGTGTTTGAATAGGAATTTTGTTTGTGAGAGGGAAAAGTTTGAGTTGTGGGCGCAAAAATAAAATTGAGCTCTATCAACTGAGTTTGTTTCTACTTTTAATTAGTATACGCATATTTTCCTGCCTATAGCCATTGGATTTCTTATTATAAGATGAGTAAAATAAGCATGGATCTATTAAATTTGGTAATACTGTAACATGTAATTATCCACATTTCTTAATAAACAAGTGATCGTGTACATTGTGCCACAACAGCATCATGTGCTATGTGCCACCTGCCGACGTCACAACAGTGAATCATAAGACATTTAAAACATTGTTTTTTTGTTTTAAGATTTAGCATAAAGTAGAATAATGCCACAGAGCGAAACATCGAAGAAATATGGTACTATAGACTCAGCGGGGAAAAAAAGAAAGTTCTGGAAGCCATTCAGTTTGACGATCCAGAGAAGAAACTTTTCTTCAGAGAGACTGGAAAAGATTTGGGGGTTAGTAGCGTGATTTTTAATCGACTATATTTTGTTACCAAAAATACATTGTTTGATGGAGTTATACTGTATCTCATTCTAACTGACATAAGGCATATGATGCATATTACTAGGTACACGAATATATTGTATCATGTGCCACTGTGTAACATTCAATTTTATTATATCTGTCCAATTATTAAGACGAGTCAGTTATCCGACTGCATATGTTCATAAAGCTTTAATGATATACTAATTATTAAATTGAATCATTACGGCATTAGAAGCATACCTCTCATGTGGCTTAAAACATACTTGTCGAATAGAACACAAGTAGTGGAAATCAGTCACACCAATCAAAACACTGGAGTAGTAAGTAAAGTCAATTCTTCCCCTATGAAACAAACCGTAGGTGTTTCCACAAGGATCAGTTCTAGATTTGTTCTATATTAATGACCTACCTATAAATCTAACAAAAGGAAAAGCTACTCTCTATGCTGATGATAACAATAATATATTACTAAAATCAACGAATAAGGAAATACAACAAAACATTAACATTATCATATCCTAACTTAATAATTGGTTCAATATCAACAAACTTAATTTAAATCCAGGAAAACTAATTGCAACTGATGACCGCAAGTTACATGATAATTGATCATAAATATCCGCGTGTGTTTTAAATTTTAAGAGCTTCGTCCATTTAGTGAAAATGATATTAAGTGTTAACTTAGTTTCGAACATGTGATTGGTTCTCTGATGTATGAAATGTAAGTACTCAGGGACGTATTTAGGGGATGGGTTCGGGGGAGTCGGGACCCCCAAACTCAGAGTTTTATGCAGAATTAGTATAGCTTTAGGCGTATATATATATATTAATCAATATTTTATACCTAGACACACCTTGAGACTGTATATATCCTCCGAACCCCTCCGAAAGTCGGTTTCTAGATACGTACCTGTATACTTGGGTTTAGTAGCAATTTATTATCTTGGAACCACTGTTCAAGCTGTTTGGCTGCCAACTTTGATTAGTAAGGATGGTATTTGCCTTGAGCACGATGGTGGTGTCATCTGCATAAACAATTGTTTTACCTTCCGTGATACTATTGGAGAGATCATTTATGTTCAGTAGGAAAAGTTCTTGGTCTAATACTGATTCTTGTGGGATCCAACACTCATAGGACTAGGTTTGGAGGTACATTTTTAAACGTACCAGTTTGAACATCATGAAAACAGATTGTGTTCTGCTATAAAAATAGCACTGAAACCAGTTGTTTTCTACTCCTCTTATTTCATATCGGTGAAGTTTGTCAATTATGTTATGATAGCCCATATTCCTTTACGTCGTGAACGAATATTCCTTTTTATCTATTGATCTATTTATTTCGTCAAGGAAGTCATTAATTGCTGTGATAGTAGATTTACCTTTTAGAAAACCATGTTGGGAAGGTGATAACATATTATTTGATCTGCAATAGGATAGTAGCCGTTTAAGTACAATATGTTCAAGTATTTTAGAAAACTTTGATGTGATGGAAATCGATCTATAGTTCTTGATTTTCATTTTGTTTCCCTTCTTATTCTAACTACGTCAATAATTTCCAAATGTGTTGTAGTACTAAGAAACATTGATCGAAGTATAAAAGGAATTATAGATGTTATAATTATAGATGTTAACGGTTATAAGATGTTGGATCATGTTTAGACGAACTAATTAGCTTACAACAATATTTTTAATTATATTGTATAAATATAAATGATTACGTTGAAGGAAAAAAATAAGTTAAATTTATCATCTGTATTACTGTTATTACAGATGATATAGGTTACTTGAAATTGGAATGATATTTTCATTCGCAACCTACTAAGTGTGATATAGAACAATTACGATCTGAGTTAAAGCACGAAAAGACTTTCAGTGGGAAGAGGAATTACTACAGGTTTAGACCAGGTTACATTTTCGCTCTCAAGCTATGAATAGAAACTTGATAGTGTGGTTAAAATAAGTTGATAACAATTTCCAGAATGAGAAACGTAGACTAGTTTATTTTTCACTCAAATTCAGGGGATACACCAAGCTCCCAACTACTCACGGTAATAATTAACAAGGCAGATGCTGCTAACAAAACTCGCAGATGGTCCGCAAAAGGTTAACAAAACACTTTTTCGCAGTTACATTTAACTTTAATTAAATATTTACGTGCTAAATGATAAATAGTTCTTACCTTAATATATATCCAGTGGAACAAAACGTTTTTAAATAACGCGAAAGTTAACACTGCATATTTCAGTAAACTTAAACATAGTGGAAAAACTAATATATATTTCATAATGCAATAGGATTAGTAAAATAATATGTTTTGTGTACTTTGGGGCTACATATATTCAATCATTGTTTTAGAGCTTGCTAGAATAATCGATTCTGTTTAATTTTTGATACTCTAACTTTATAAAAGTATGTAAACACATTCTCCACAAAATTATATTATAAATAGTCGAGAGCTTGCAATATCCCGTTTCATCCTTCCCTTTCGTCTACCTTTCAACCAAATGTTCCAGTTAAATCTAAGTGATTTCCACATCGCGAAAAAGAAAACACTGTAAATTTACTTTTCTGAGACCTACCTAGTTAATCGGATATTTTGACCGCGGATAATCGAGAATAGGGTGAATTATTATACAAGTATTATTAAAAGTAATAAATGTATACTTACGTATGCAGTCCGATGTGGATTCGCTGGAATTCCATACAAAGTTATTGCCGCACATGAAAAGCGAAAAAGAGATGGATTTATAGAAAGAATGGTTTTCAGGACAGCCTGGCCGACATATCTTGCTCCACAACCATTCTAAACAGGGAACTTCTCCATTGTGGACAGGAAACAACGGGGTGCAAGGTTCTCCAGAATAGTTGAAGGATGCTGAAATTCGTGCACATGCAACACAAAACTTGGTTAGAACAAGAAATCTTCATAACAGTCTTCGGAATGCCAAGATATTCATTGATACCGAAAGTAATCGAATTGAAAATTGCAAAACTGGCTAATTTATATTATCACTTTATTATATATATTGGGTTACATAAAAGTTCTTTAAATCTAATATCTAAATTTATTTGTATTGGTGTGTGAGGAGTATCAGAAAGGAATTAGCCTGCTATCAACGATTTATAGTTCGAAAGCATGGAAGATGGAGGTACTAACAAGAAGAAGACGTCTTTTTGATATCACGAAGAACAGTAGATCTTCGAGTGACGCTCACAAACGAGTCTGTTAGCGGTACTCAAATATATACAGCTAGTTTCGGTTCTAGCGAACTATAAGCCCGATTTTGATGCTTGAACTTCCATTAGAAAGCTCTTTGCCATATTAAGACACAGAAAAAGAATTGGGTCGGTAGGACCTCCCTGGGACCCCTAGGGCGGTTAAAGAAAAGTTCAAAATTTCACATTTCTGATGATAGTACTAACCCCAGACCATATAGGCGACCGAAACTTATGGAATCTTAATCTACGCTGCAATATCTTTCAAACGGCGTATCGCACGTCAAAACTGATGACGGGTTTAAAAAATTATCAATTTTTTTTAGCCGAATCACAGAATTTTCACAAAAGATCGAAAAGTTTGTCTGTCTTTTTGTTCTAGCACCTAATGGTTGCTACCAGGGGGTTTGGGAGGCCAATTACGGTCGCTACTCTTTATGCTTCATGTGAAAGCAAGCATTCAATATAATCATACCATTTATGGTTAATAACATATTTCCGTTATATTTCCCGATGTTATGATGATTCATGCATCCTTAAATATTTATAATTTGATTAATTTCTGCTTCAGATTATTTTTCAGTTGACAATGTTTGTATGTCTCAGTTGCAGAATGAAAACACTACAAAAATACGATGCCTAATCAATGCTTTTGAATAGTTGGAAGCGCTTTACTCCTAACATCTGTGTTATATACAGTTACAAATATAGTAGTATTTACTGTATAACCACTGCAACTGTAAAACGTTACTGTGTACATGCTTAAAGTTTTTAGTTAATTTGTGGGTAACTACTCTTTTCACTGCAGATGTAACAGTTGATTATTGGTGGAATAAAGCTTTCACTCTAATGAGCGGAACTCGAAGCTTTTCACATAATCACTAAACTAACAATAGAAGTTTCTCAACTATTAACTAAGCTACGTGTATTTTACTACAAGTTTGGAATGCTATATGTAATACTCTACAAACCATAGAATTGCGTTGTACAGATTTCCATAATAAACTCATTATTGGAAACTAAACAGCGTAATGGAAATGGGCAGAAATATTGTAACGAAATACGTACTAACATTAAGTATGTACTGAATAGCAGGCCTATGTACTGCAATGTCAACGTATTAAACTATGTCAAATAATGAAGTACGTAGTAAACTGTGAAAACAGCTTAATGATGTTTCAAAAACATTTTGCATTCAACTGAATATTTTTATTTTAATAGTTCAGAAAGTTCAATATTTTCTATTCTAAACTTTTAAAAGACAACATGTATTTTTAAGCTTTCCTCTTGAACTGACTTGAACAGTAAGTCCAAATAAAATTTATTGATGTTATTAAAGAGTAAAATTAATTGTTATCGTAAAGCAACAGAGTCCTTTTTTAGATATTAAAGTGCTACGCTTAAAAAGTGCTTATAACTTAATCAAAGTAAAAAAAATTGCATATTTCGGATAACAATGAATATCTTGTGAAACAACAATAAAAAATGTTGCATGACAAAGAAATAGAGAAATTCGGAAGAAATAAAATAGCTACATACAATAAAGCTTTCACAAAATATGCAAAATCATATTTTCTAATAAAATTATAAATTTTATTTATACATAACATGCTATCAATACGACCTGTTTAAATTAATTACACTAAGGTACACATAACAACATAACAGTGTTAATCTTGCAGTATTCAGCGTTGTATTTTCCTATCAAATGCAAATCTGTTTTAGTTTGTTCTATACCTAAAACAAACGACACAAGAAATCACCACCCACAGACCTATAGCAATTCTTACTAGTCTTCTCTAAAGCCTTTGAACAAATTGTATATCAACGAATTATCAATTGTGTGAAGCCAGTTATCTCAACAAACAACATGGTTTTGTTTCACAACAATCCACAGTAATGAACCTTGCAATTATTACAAATGTTATTGCACACACGTTGAACGAAGCAAAGCAAGTCGATGTGATTTATATTGACTTTGAAAAGGCGTTTGACAGAGTTAAACAGTATATATTACTAGGTAAATTAAATCACTATCATTTCTCTCCATTTTTGATTAGGTTCATGGGCTCTTATTTAACTAATCGCAGACGGTCTGTTCTATTTAAGGAATACAAATCTGATGAATATACAGCACGCTCAGGAGTCCTGCAAAACTCGAATCTTGGACCGTTGTTATTCCTCTTTTCATTAATAACCTACCGGAATTCATACCAGATAATGAAAAAAGTGTCATTTGCGGATGACCTCAAAATATATGCTACAGTTAATTTCATGAAGGATGCCATAGAACTACAGCATAGTTTAGACACCTGTACTAACTGGTGCGTTATCATTCAACTTTCAGTCAGTACGAAGCTTTATCATTCAGTAGAAATAAAACTATTTATTGATTTAATTATTAGATTCATAAGTATTCATTAAGTAGGCCGGACGAAATATAGATTTTGGTGACAAGTTTGATATGTAATTAACGTTTAACAGACACATAACAAATATTATAAATAACGCTTTAAAAATGTTAGGATTTGTAATAAGGATGTGAAGAGTTTAACAACTTTTTTATATTAGAGGAAATGTACTATGCTAATGTTCGTTAGAGCAAAGACATTTCTGATCTGTTATTTCTTCGAAAAATCATTCAAAATAGTTTAGACTACAGAGACTTAGTATCACTGTTACACTTTCATGTCCTTGATTAAAAACTCGCGTAGACAACACTGGTCTCTTCCACTGCAAAAAGGCAAGGACAAATATAATGGCTAAGTCACCAGTCGAGAATATGTACTACCTACAATGAAATGTGTAGAACTTGCATCAAATTGGATGTGATATATCTTCCAAAGTATTTAGAAATATTGTAATAGAAATGTCTGTAAATGACCATTATAAATATCGAAACTCTAATTGGGCTATAAAGGCTGTTGTGTTGACAATAATTAAAAAAATTAAATTAAATTAAATAAAAATAAAATTAAATAAAAATAAAATCTAGAAAGAATATATAAATATTTTATTTTTGTTTTGTATCTTGCAAAGTATAATTTTCCCCGGCTAGGGGAGGGGGCGAGCGACCCCTTGTTCCCCCCTGATGGGCACCCTTGTATGCGATTGCTATGTTATTCACGTTTTAAACTGCACCATAACTTTACAAATACACTGTATAGTTACTGACGTGTTAAACTGTAGTCCTACAGTGTTGTAAAGTCCATAAATATTGCAGAAATGTTGAAAAAGTATGCAGGAGTATAGCAAAAACACTTACTCATGAAATTACTGTAACGGGTCCATAATTTGAAAGACAAAATCAATCCTATCACCAGTATGTTTTATACAACCATTACGTTGACTGAAAACAACACCTAAAGTGATTCGATGACCTTAATGCTAATGTACGCAAATAGTTATTAGTGCTACACGTCATAATAAAGAGACTTTAACAGCTAAATATGTTACGGATGGTAGTGATACAGTCTAAAAAAAAAACACGCAAGAGCATGTGTTGAAAGCTCCACCAGAAACATACAGAAATTATGGATGTGATCACTTCCTTGTTTGGTATTATTGATCCTCTTTCTTTCTCTTCATTTATATATATATATAT
>JAGDQP010000844.1:67111-81362 GCA_022664845.1 Lepisma saccharinum
TGTGTGTGTGTGTGTGTGTGTGTGTGTGTGTGTGTGTGTTTGTGTGAGATATGTTTTCCAAAGTATGTAGAGGAGATATTGTAACAAAAATGTCTGTTGACCTCTTATTGGTCATATAAAGCCTGTTGTGTTAACAATAAAGAAATAAAATAAAAATATAGAAAAAGCATATACACATTTAATTTTTGTACTCTATCTTGAAAAGTATAATTTTCTCCGGTTAGGGGTGGGGGCGAGCGCCCCTCCTTGTCCACCCTGATGGGCGCCCTTGATTGCAGTCTTATGTCCGACAGCTTCACAGAAAAATGGTGGCCTTTGTGAAGATACCACATCTACATTTACATAGTATGACGGAGAAAGTACACTTTCACTGACTAAACCACTTCGAAATAAAATTTGCGATATTTGCTATGACTTGGGCACATACAAGTTTTTGACACTAAATTTCAGATGTTTTCATGAGGACCCATCTGAGATATTTAAGCCCGAAATCCGACATTTTTCGTAAAGGTCCATGTTTGAACCCCGTAGGAAAAAAGGATAATGATTTAGGGCCATGATTTTTGTACGCAAACACTCGGTTGGTAGGTCTAAATATTACAAAAAGTTTCAACCTTATATTCAACTCCTTCACCCCACAAAATTGGTCTAATATCCGATTTCATATAATTCGTTACCCATATTGCAGCCTAATATTTGGAATAAAAGAAATCATTTTGAGAGAAGGATATTAAAGTACACTTTAGAAGCAACAAACGGTTTTCGATTGAACTCTTCTGGTTTTTGAGAAATTCAAGTTTCCGTACAAGTCTACAGGGGTGAAGAACGCCATCCGCCATGTTGGAAATATGTTCGCGCCGGGAGATCTAAGGGCATAGCATTTTTTTTTTCAAAAGTGTTTCTGATAACTTCAGATATGTAAGAACCCACATACGAAAAATAAAAGTTTTCTTAAATGGTGATGCGACCAATTTTTCTGAAACTGGATGAATTAGCATGGAATGACCCCATGGAGAGGTAAACAGAGGTAAAACTAAGGATGTTCTGATAGAGGATTTTTTTCTTTCAAAAAACATGAAACCAAATGTCACAGTTCACTCTTTCTCATTGCGCCCACTTACTCCAATCAAAAACATTGTTTTCGGGGACTGCGGTGACTCAGTGGTGGAACGTTCACCTCTGGTACTTGGGGTCGTCGGTTCGGTCCTTGTTCATGCCATGGGGATATTGTGGTGGACAACAGAGTGTGCGTGGGTTTTCTCAGGATTCTCCCGTTTTCTCCCACTTTCTTCATTCGATCAATTCATCTCATAATCATCCATCCGGTCTGAGCCAAAGTTGCCTAAAGGCCTTAAAAACTAAATTCAAATTCAAATTGTTTTCGGATAAAAAATATGACAGCAAGCTCTGTAGTTGTCTGCTAACTAATCATGTGCGTCGCCTTGTTCGATGGTTAATTGCTTTTTGGGTTCACTTTTTCTTTGGGCATGAGATAACTATATGCAAATCCTCTATTATAACATCTTTGAATAAAATACATCTTCTTGGAGTTAAGAACAGGCCCTAGCCAACATGACGATTGACCCCCTTTAATGTTCTTAGATATATTTTCTCTACAAGTTAAAATATTGTTCGTTCCACGGTTTTCCATAATCTCTATTACATTACATCTAAAGCAAGATTCATTTAGTTTTCCTCCATAACAACTGAACTGCAAATCTGTGCTTTACGATTTCATTATTATATCTTGCAAACACAATAATTCCTTATTTTTTTAATTCTTAGTACATTGCCCTTCGTCATCGCATGGGTCTCGAAAGGAAATTTGTTCACCACTCAATGGTATTGAGTACAGTATAAGCACTCTTGAAAATTATCTACTTGATAATTTTATAACATTCTTATTCTTATATTTCGCACATCAGGCAAGTTTCATGTGTCAAAACACTTATGAAATATATTGCCGATGTTTTGCATCACAAGTTGTTTGCTATAGAATTATATACATATAACACCGTTTAAGTGCTGACTTACTCATTTTCTAGATTGGATCTACTATAATGTTTGGTAACATTCATTCTTAATCTTTTTCTAAAGTTACTTAACGCATGCGTAGCACTTAACATAGTTACGAGCTCTTTTAAAATGATAAATCTTACTGGATGTGAATATTCTTAACATCAAATGGTAATACAAATTCTTCAGAGTCTATTTATACTATTTATCTCGAGTACAAAATTGCTAATATTTATTAACTAAAAAGAAATCCTAGCACATTTACGGATTCATAGGTTTTGGAAGCCATTAACGTTTCTTATTTTTTAAAAAGGTCAACTTTCAGATATCTGACTAAGCAAATTCTAACGATAGGCATTATCTTTTTACATTTTAAATGTTCACATACTATCAAGTCTAAAACTTCCTTTTCTACATGGGATAATTGCAATCCTATCATGATTCTGACCACAGTAGTACTGTTCCATTCATCACATCAAACAGATCGATACTTTTTTGAGTGGGTTTCATTCCTGAACCATTTATTTGGCACAAGATTAAGCTTGGGCACCGAAGTGTAGCAAGGCTTGCGCTCTCTCACCAAAAATTCAAATTAATTAATTAATATATAATTTAATAATTATTAAATAATTATCCTGAGAATACATAAAACATATCATATCGAGGGCTCCGTCCCAGAAAAGGGTAAGCGACAATTTTAAAGAAATTGAGATTTTGATGTTAGCACGATCATTGTTGTGTCCTGCATCAACTGCCAGAAGGTTATAACAGACAACAATTTCTAATAAGGTAAATGAAGGAAATTCCTTTTGGGATGTGAACTTCACAAATTGCTTGACTGACAGTTTTCTATTTCTCCTTAAACATTTCAACAGTATCGCTTACCCCCTTTTTGCATGGATCCCTCGATTTAAATACCTCACTTTCATGATTTAAATATCTCTACATAACGGGAATATTTAATTTTGGTTATTGTTCCTGGCCATAATTAATCTAAAGAGCAGTACAACAAATGTTAGGATAAAACATTATATTAATGATGATCATTCTAATTTTCTGTCTAAAATATTAGTAACATGTAAATTGTTAATATAGGTGAAAACACTAACACATCTTCACAGAATAAAACACGTTCTTCAAACACAACTTGCCTTTTGCAACGATAATAGAAACTCCACTCAAATAGACACTCAAAGATATGCAAAGTATAAAAAAATTGGAAAAGACGAAGCACAAAGATAGGTCACTGAAATGGAATGTGGAGCAACGCTTAAAAATGAAAACAACTTAAAAATGTATTAGAATTTCTACGTATGTGGAGAGCAAAAAAGCTACGTAAAACAATTTATTTAATAATTTTAGGACCTTTAATTTTGTAAAACAAATAGCATTGTATTTTTTTTATTTCTTTAGAAAAGAAAGTAATTTATAATTAAACAAAAAATACTGATCTGAACTAATTACTGTTTAAGCTATCAAAAGAAGCTTTCAGATCTTTTATACATAAAACAGTCTTCAACCATCATGCCATAACATTCTAAGTACCGGTGCCAACATGGATGAAATGTATTTTATTGTGTAGATGACTTGTATATATCATGGTTTCCAAGAATACTAAAATTTTATCTGGACAATGCTATCTCAAATAAAAGATTAATAAATTTGACCAAGAGAAAAAATGTTTTATACTTTAAACATAAAAGAGCTTTTTACTTCTCTTAAATAACGGGGAAATTGGTACTTACTACATTTTGGCATGACAGTCCAAATTTAACTTTACAAACTTTTTCTAATTTATAGAAAATATCCCAACTATGATTTTGTACAGGCAGAAATTATTGCTTGTTTTGCAATTCATTCTTGCAATTCATCCTTTTGTCAATAGATTACAGTACATTCTGTAATAAAGAAAATTTTACTGAGAGTAGAAAACGGAAGAAATCTATTGCAATATGTTTGTGGAAAAAAAATGCTTGTAGACTTTAAAAAGAATTGCGTTTATGTTCTCGAGTCGGACCGAAGTCAATCTGAAATGGCTCCTACCTAATCAAGTTTTTGAAAGTTTTTGACTTTCAAAATCTGAATCTAAATTATTTTTGATGACTATATGAAAATCATGAAACTTGTTCACGTCACTTTTGACAATAAAACGCAACATTTATCAATTCTAAAAGATTCCTGTAATCAAAAGAATTTTTATACAACTTGATTATGTATCTGGATCAACAATTTTATTAAATTTATACTCACGTATTACAGTCACAGTGAACGCACACTTTGCGGTATTGCCTGCGTCATCACTTGCCACATACGTAACCCGGTGTTTGCCGACAGGGAACTTTTGACCTGGTTCCTGGAACAGAATCAAAATTGAATTAGTCGTAGTTTATAAAGGGTATAGATGGAACTGTACTTACGAAAAGTGAAATTAAATTTTGTATTGCAATCCGTCCTGTTGTCCTGGACCTTAAGTATGGTCTTGAAGATCCATTAACTATACGTGAAAATTAAAACTTATCTCATATTTTTGTCCAAAATAAGAAACCTATGTTATTTCTACTTACATTTGTTTTAAAGAACATCTAGAAGTACGAGAAGTCTTTTTTAACTTAATGTTAGGTTTGGCTAGCGTTCGGTTAGATTAGGTCTGCTCAATACGATATCAGGGAGTATTAGAATCCGTATTACTTGATGATAAATTTAAAAACTACAAGAAGAAGAAGTCTCACTTATGAAACACAATTACGAAACCGTATAAATCTCCAGTTGATATTGTATTTACATAATACAGAGCAAGTGAATCAACACGAAGGCATACCATTACAATCTAAGCTCCTTTCATTTCCTGCTGTTCATCATCCCATAAATAAAGCATTTTGAAAGAAATTACTAAACTTATAAATGGGACCAATTAATCAAACTTTACTTATCAGGAACACAGGACTTCTATTTACCAACTATTTTCAAGATTTACGATAAGGTCAATATTTTAAAACTAAATACGAGTAGAACATAAATATAAAGAATAATATCTATTAATGTACATTCATTGGGTGACTTATTGAATTATAAACAGCATTGAAATTACACTGGACGATAAGAACAATATAATATTTCCTAAATTACGTTCGTTTCATATTGCTGAGGACTTTAATTTCATCCAGTTGGTCCAGATGATCCAGGTTAGATTTTGACTTCAAAACTACTACTATATTTTAACTATAAGTTTCCATCTATACTTTCTGTAATCTAAGGAATTAGAAAACAAGCACAAATATAGTCTTTACTCAATTACATTCTTCTATGTACTACCTGTAACTTTTTTATATTGAAAGGTTTTTCGACCGATATTCCCTAATTTTCGCCAGTGGTATTGGTTGTAACAAGCCGTATGGCTTCCATTATAACAGTACTTAAAGAGAAACACATTTTCACGTATTACATAAGAACGGCTGGATCTGTTCCCTCCAAAATTGGTATAGTGACAATCCTTCGTGTTTTAGTCACACAACTTTAGCTGACTAACATTTCTATGGTAACAACGCTCAATTATTAAAATTAACATTCGCGCCTCATGTGAGAACGGTTAGACCAATTTGCTTCAAACTTGGTGTTATTACACAGGACATAATCCATAAGACTTAAACTTCATTACATTTCAAACTATTTATCGTTTCTATGCTAATGAGATTCAATTATTAAACATATACAGGGTAATTAAAAAAAACACCGACACGAGATTTCTGACATGAAAATATATATATTTTTTTTTTGCAACTCGTTCCGAAAAGGAAATTTGTTTGAGATACTGAATTAGCGCAACAAAATATTCTTACTTGCTGAAAGGTAGTCCCATTCATGCTTATTTCGACCCACTTCTATTCAAATAATTTCTGGGAATCCCCTACATGCTTTGAGAAATCCCTTACGCACCAATTGCACACTTTTGGAACATATCTTTTTGGATATGTCTTTGAGCAGGTTTTAAGTCTTTGAGTATAACATGCCGCCTCAGTTCTACTGTTGATAGTGTTGAAAATATTATGCTCTAGATTTCATTTTCCCACACCTTCGGCAGCCTATAGCGTCGAAACGAATCATTTGTGCACCCTCAGTGATCTAAACTGGTTTTCTTAATTTCAAGTCAGGAATCTCGGGAAATATGTTTGTCAGTGTTGTTTTGCAACACCCTGTATTCAAAAATTACGAAGGGATGATTACTTCGATTCCCGCCAAACTTGACATAATGATGTAGGGAAATGCTCTTAAGGGTTTTAACCACATTAAAATATTAATACATTTTATCGTTTCCATGGTAACAATACTCAGTTATTAAATATGTATGCAAACATGACGAAAGGACGATTGTACCAACTTCGACCAAATTTGGCAAATTAATGCAGGGCTTTAACCACACTGAAATATTAAATCATTTATTATTTTCATGGTAACAAGACTCAATGAAATTGCCAGAACATTGTTCTAAATGTCAATCATATACTCAGCTTAATTATTTATGTGTCGCAAAAGAGAAGGAGTCTTAGTTATATTTCATTTACTTTTACCTTTAGTTGCTTCTTTGTTACTTTATTCATTAACTTTTACTTTTAATTTATTTACTCTATTCTGTGTTTTAACCGCTTCTTTGTCGCCCGAAGAGCAATTCACATGTTTTTTTTAAAAAAACATGTATTTTTAAATTTTGAACAATTTAATTGTCTCCTTTTGTCCTCTCTGTAATTCTTATAACATCCAGATCTAGCGAGTAATTGAAACCAATTTTTTTCAAGTTAAAAATCTATTTTTCTCTCTCAACTAATTTTTATTTCCTCGAAGACATGTAAAATTCTATTTTTATATTAGTGTCTTAAGTGTATTCTAGTCTAGTTCTACTTTTGTTTTCGCCGTATCACCCTTTTGATAATCGGTAATTTTACCATTTGCTATAGAACCAATGTTCAAGTTTTTATTTTTTGTTTTGATTTGATCTCTATTTGTGGTACTTCCCTTTCATTCGGTTTCACTTGATATTCTGCACTCCTACCGACAACATGGTTTCCAAACCATTTTTGTTACAAGTTTCCCGTTTTCGTACCCATACACCTAAGTTTTCCCGAATTCTCTAACATTTTGAATTTCTGCAATACTGTCTTCACCTAGGACTCTCAAAATTACGCTCTCAGCTTTTTCGCGATCTCTTCGTCACAAGGTTTTTTGCCTTCTGCGGATATACTTTTTGTCAATCTGACTGCCTTAGACACTTTACACGTCAATCAAGCCTTAGAAATGTTCATACAACTACAACCCCTTATCAAAATCCTCTTTCCCTTACCATCTTCCCAACATGACAGCATGGTCGCCCCTCATCACCATTCCTCTCTGTCATTTTTCATTCCTATGATATGAGCAAACCTTTTGCGAAACGTTGCACCTTTCTATGTATTTGAATTTTTATTTTTTTATGGTCATTAGGCATCTATGCATCAGGCCGACCTTTCAATGTGTGTGGGAATGTGAGTGTGTGAATGTGTGAAGTGACAGCTGTTTGCATCTCCTATAACGCAAGTAATATTTTTCTCTCCCCCCATTTTATATATTACTTATTTCAAAGATTACACAGTTGAAGTATTTCATGTTAAGATCAAGAATTCAAAACTTTAGATGCGGAAAAAAATTACCTTCGTCATTAGAAAAACTATATTGAACTATTAGTACAACTAACTGAGCACTAATATAGCGACAAGACGAATAATCCATTAAGAAAGGGAAAAACTGTTGTAACATAAGCAGTATTTAGTCTTTGGAATGGTATTCTATTAGTACATGCAAATAGTTGGTATGTTTTAGCTTAGGTTGAGCTAAATTGGTTGTTTCTTTGGGTTTTACAGTAAATATTTTCGTATTAAGTACAGTCACCTCTAATTTTATTCAGAGAGATATTTTCAATTGTGGGCCATATTTTAACTTGTTTATTAGGTAAGTACTTTTTGTTTCTACGGATATGTTTTCTGTGTCTATCGATCATTATTTTTTTATTCACAAATTCAGTTTTCTTGATCATTTACATACATTAGAAGACATATAATTAATTGTACCTTTGATTTCATAATCTGTGTCACTCGAATATTATCAGAAAAGGATGGCTCTTGCCACGTCACAGTTGCTGCATCATTCCCTTCCTTGAGTTTCACCGATATTGAATCGGGACATTCCTGCACTTGTGGTGGCTCACGATCTGAAAATATAGAAAACTATAGATATAGTTGTCTTTGTAAACTAATATATTTGGTCAGAAGCTGCTATGATTATACATATATATAAAGAGATTAGTAGCTTTTCTCACTTACCATTGTTACTTTCAGACATTGCATGGAACGTATTATGTCGAGATAAACTAGCAAATCTAAGCTGACAGTTTAGCCGAGTCTTTATAATACCGTATTCCATTTCAACAGTAGACAATATGAACACAGAAGAAAGGAACAATAGTTTCGACTGTTACAGTTTCGTTATAAGTAACGTTAGTTATTTTCCATTTGTCATCCAATGTTTTCTTCTATTTTAGACGTTTGATCGTTTTATGGATTTCTTCTATCTGTGTAGTTGAAAGGGATAACCAATGTTGGTTTAGGTACTCTTCGTTTGTATCTAGATATAGGTACTAGGTACTGACCTAAAAATGTACCTAGGTACAGGCACTAGGTACAAGTTATTCAAGGTACCTAGGTATAGGTACAGGTACTGATCAGTGTACCTAAGGTACACTTTAGGTACTTTTTAGGTACCTGACCCAGTTATTCCCAGAAGAGGTGGAAATGGGTTTGAAGAACTAAGGAGGTGTTAATCGAGTGAATAATTATATTTATAATTATATATTATAATGATAATAATAACAACGATAATAATAATAATAAATTAACAAATAATAAAATAATAATTAATAATAATGATGATAATAATATTAATAATACAAATACCAAATAATAACATAATAATTAATAATAATGATGATGATAATACTAATAATAAAAATTAACAAATAATAATACCATAATTAATAATAATGATTATTCTTATTCTTTATTTCGGGAAAGAATACATACAGTTATAGGGCCACATGCACAATATACAATAAATTAATACAAGTAATACAAGCATTTACAAAAGAAATAAATAGAAAGAATAAAAAAGAACAAATCAAATATACAAATTATTATTTTTAAACACAGACGACCAAAACAAAAAGACTTAAAATACATTAACACTTTAAAATTCTTACGAGATTTGCATATCTTCAAAATTGAAAAAAAAAAAAAAAATTGACATCAAAAATCATGATGTGAATTACTCAAAAACCTTAATTAATTGATTGAATACATCTTTGAAAGAATTCTGAAAAACATCTATATATTGGTTGTATTTATTAACTTGCTCAGCACATCGATGTATAGGTAATAATTCATAGTCTCTGGTCACAAAAGGAAAGTAATTCCTTATATTGTGTGTTGGAACTCTTAAAAATATTTTATTAAAAGTTGGAAAGTACCCTTTCAAAGTTAAGAAAGAGAATTTAACATCATTACTTTTACGACGATCAGATAACTTTAACATACCTTATTCATTTCTGATACTTTCCACTGAAGACTCTAAATTTATGCTTGAATTTCCATTTTAGCCAAGACAAAAAATAGTTTTGTATACATTCAACCTTGTCGTTTATATACTTCCTATTGCAATTCCAAATTATAGTTGCATATTTAAGGTTAGACCTTACGATAGCATAATATAAAATTTTGCACGTAACAATATTTCTGAAATTCCTACAAATCCACTTCAACAGACCCAACTTTTTTCTAGCTTTAGATATTATTGCTTCCATATAATTTATTAGATAGAGTTTACTATCAAGAATTATACCCAAGTCATTGATCGTAGGTCTCATCTCAATCAGGTGCTGACCCAATTTATAAGAATAGAAAGAAGGATTTGTTTTCCTTGTAAAGGAAATACCAATTGATTTATCTAAATTGAATGGAAGCATATTTTTATTGACCATTCATTTACTTTATTGATTTCTTTTTGTAATAGAAGATGGTCATTATATTCATTTATAGATTTAAAGAGCTTAACATCATCAGCATATAGTAATATGTCGCAATCTATATAATAAGTTAAGTCATTGATAAAAATAATAAATAGCAGGGGTCCCAAATTGGAGCCCTGAGGAACTCCTGAAACAACATTATACTCAGATTACAAACAACCGTTATATCTAACAATGAACTTTCTATCTTCCAAGTATGACCTTATCCATTGTATATAAGTGTCTGAGAAACCATAAAAAAACAAAACAATTTTCTTAGTAATATTTCATGAGATACCTTATCAAAAGCTTTTTTAAAATCCAAAGTTATTAAGTCAACTTGACCACTTTTTTTAATTATAGGTCCTATCATCGTTAAGGGCTGAACCAGATTTGAGACAGTCGATCTATTTTTAAGAAAAGCATGTTAATTGGATGAGATGAATGTACTTATTTTACCTAAAATATGATTATAAATATTTTTTCAATTATTTTAGGTATCACATTAATTACAGAAATAGGACGATAATCCTCAATACTTTTCCGATATTTCTTTGGTATTGGAGACACAGCAACAACTTTCCAAGAACGTGGAAAATAATGTAAATTAATACTCCAGTTAAAAACTGATGTTAATACTGGTGCAATTACCTCATTAATCCCCTTTATATTCAAGATAGGTATTCCATCCAAACTACAAGCAGATTTAGATTTCAAAGATTTTATTGATTTCATAACATTATATATTGTTATCACCGGTAAATTTAAGTTAATAGAGGGAAAATTATCTCCATCTTTTATAGATTCATCATCTTCTGTAGAGGAAACTTGATAAACAGAGTGAAAAAATCCCCAAAGCAGTTCACTAGTTCTTTAGATTCCACAACTATGTTATCTTTCACGTAGATTCCACTAACACTTGTATTATTTTTAGAAGATTTGCGAACATGTTTCCAAAAATTTTGAGGTTTGTTAACAAAATCATTTTCTCATCGAGGTATGTAATAATTTCTGTCTCTCTGAAGAAGATTTTTGGATTTCTTTCTTAACACAGAAAATATATGATAATCACTTTGATTCTTTGATTGTTTAAATACCTTATGCGCTTTATTTTCTTTTTAATAGTTCTTATAAGGTCTTTGGTATACCAAAAAGGGTAATTAGTTGTTGATAATATTTTCTTTGGAATATTATATCATTAATACATATTTTTATGATTTCTTCTATTTTTAATACTACATCATCCAAATTAGTATTTAACAATATATTCACCAAATCAATAGCACAAATCTGTTTATATAAGGGCAAGTAATCACCTTCATGATCAATATGTATTGTATTCCCACTTCTTCTCTAGTATTTGTCTCATATCTTCCCAAGTGGATCTATGTGTTCTAAATCCACATTGGTGATCTCCAATTATTTTATCTACATATACCCTTAGGAGTGTTAGCAAGGTATTACTCAATACCTGTAACATGTTGAGAGTTAAGAGATTGCGAGGCAATTATTACAGGGATATTTATCACTTTTTTTATAAATCGGAACTATTACTGAGGTTTTCCATTCCTTTGGAAGCTCCTTCTTTTTCCACATAGCACATACAATTTATGTAGTTCCTTGACTAGTGCCATTCCTTCCACTTTAATTTATTCGGCTGAGATGCTGTTAATTTCTAATGATTTGATTTTTTTCAGTTGTTGCACCTTAGTAAATTCACCACATCATTTTAAACCTCTCTACAGGTTAGGTATCTGGCTCCACTATCATCTTTCATTAAAGATGCCGTAAATACCATCCTAATTACTAGTGCTCTTTCATTTCCTTGTTCTCTAAATCTTCATTTCACTCTCCAGCTTCTTATACTAAATATCTAGGCGCCTTTTCTGTGATCATTAGAGCGGACATTGCTCTCAAAATGTTAGAAAAGTGAGAGAAAATAATTCTTCACCTTTCTAATACTGCTTATTCACGATAGCAACTACAAACTACTTTTTTTTTTCGATTTCTTTATTGATATTTCGACCTCGATCTCACTAGGTTTGAATAACCACGATATCCGAAAGAAAATAAATAAATAAAATGATTAAAATAACTAAGTAAAGATGAACAAAAAATTTAATGAGTTAAGATATACAAAAATTAAGAAGAGAAAAAGGAAAATTAAGAAAATAAATATAAACAGGAAGAAGTATACATTATTATTATGGTATAGAGAAGTAGGAAGGAGAAGAGTTTTAAAAAAATAGGATTTGGTACGTAGAAAATAGGAAACAGTACACAGAATAAAATGTAAAGAAGGATAAAGGAAATGCAACTGCTGGAATGTCGGTAGAAGTACGAATTGGAGCAATATCGGTTTCTGAATTTCAAACTGGAGTAAAAAATAGGGCAAGTTTTGCAGCTAGGTCCGTTGCGCTTTTCATGTAGTGGAAAGAATTCGTATGCATACACATTTTATATTTTGTACATTTGTGCTGTACAGTAAAATATCTAGGGTATGTGGAATGAGCTTTTCTACTCTCAGGTGATGCAATCAGAATGGGATGCGCTAGTCTGAAGAGTCTCTTTATTGACCGAAGGATAGGATGGTTCTATGTGGGAAGACAAGAAGCTGGAAAAGCTTTTGGAAAATGAAAATTGAAATTATTTCGGTTCTTGGCACGGTCCAACGACAGATTGTTGGGGACAGGACATTTAAATATTTTTTAAGCAAGAGGTCAGAGGAACATATGTAGACCGCAAGCTAGCAAGTGTTTTAACCAAAGACCCGGCTCCTCCACCTTGTCACTGTACGGCGTTGGGAGAACGAAGAGTACGTGTACTGGTATAATAATTGTAGGATATTAGTTTTAAAATAGGCGAGAGGATTTTACGTAGTTCATTGGGTACTTAGAATTAATAATAACGTACACGAGAGTTCTAATTTTTCCATTACTACCTAGTTTTCGTGAAGACAACACGCTGGTTAAGTCTAATATTGTCTTTAATACATACATGAACATATATACACATTTATACTGATATAGCGCAACTTCTAGATCCAATTCGTAATCGCACAACGCACAGAACACAAGAATGAAACATATCCAACTCACCTAATGACTGGGTGTTTGAATCTGCTGGTAGTACTGAGTTCGCAGTCTGAAGTAAGTTTTTGGTCACTGAATTAAGTTTGTATTCGAATCGACCACTCTACATTACTCATCACTGTCGAAAATTACCTATAAATTTTGCTGCAAGAACGATAGAGTTTTATGTGATCAGCGCGAGCCGAACTTGAACCTGGTTCACCTGAAGTATAAAACTGAAAATAAACGCTGAACCAAGTTTCTGAAGGAACTGTGACTCGAACGAAGAACTATTAGTATTTTTTATCACGAACACTGTTCATGAGACTCAGTCGTAAGACTCACGAAATACTGGGTGAGACTGGGCAGAACCTCAGTTGGTCTTGAGTATATACTGTATTTTGGTTTGTTGATTTTGACAAGTTGAATTGTCCTACAATTTGAAAACGAGCACGTGGTTGCTTTGTCAGTTTCTTTTGTTCTTGATCGTGTTAGTATCGACAATTTGACTTTCGTTCTTTGAAACGATGATGATGTAAGTAATTGTAGAGAGTTGCAATATTTGATATTTTCGTCACTGGATTTGCACAATTACACAGAAACTGAAATATTAATACGATTGTAGAAATTTTACTCCGAATATGCTATTCTGCTGGATCTTTAAACTATTTACAATTCTGCAGTTGTTGGGTGAGACATCTTGTTATTACTGACTCTGGTATGATTTGCATATTTACTAAATTATAAGCATAAGTATTAGATGGATTGATCTTGCTCTTTAGTATTTCCTTCGCGAAATGACACATTAACATTTAGTTTAAATATTTTATTTTCTAGCAACATGTTGCTATGAGCAATTTATTACAAACAATTACAGTAATTAAATTTGAACTTAGGCTTCGCTAGAAGTTCTGCGACACGAGAGCATGTGGGTAAGATACATTTGGTTTGGACTAAATAGACACTTTGAAACAGAAATATTGCATACCCTTTTTAAGAAGCTAGCTGTGGATTATAGTCTTGAGTTGACCGTTCTTGAGCTAGGTATTCACAGTTTCCTAATAAGTACCGTATATATATA